>CM035195.1:5462113-5490053 GCA_020233015.1 Callinectes sapidus | reverse complement strand
CCTCTTACTAATAACAATAGAAATCACCACCACCACCACCACCACCACCACCATCACCACCACCACCACAACCACAACAGTCACGGAGCAACAAATTATCCTTAAAGTACGTGAGGAAGTAAGTTAATCAGAGAGAGAGAGAGAGAGAGAGAGAGAGAGAGAGAGAGAGAGAGAGAGAGAGAGAGAGAGACTAACCACCTACTCTACCAGTGAATAATGCTAAACGCTCTTCTTCCTTCTCCTCCTCCTCCATTTTTCCTTCAACAAACAGACAGGAGACAGACACTTGAACAGACAGACAAACAAACACACAGACAGTTGATTACTCTTCGCTAACAAACAACTACCCATTACAGCCACCTCGCCCAACTGTGTACTGAGTGACCCCTCTCTCTCTCTCTCTCTCTCTCTCTCTCTCTCTCTCTCTAGCAATATGACCAAATCTGTCCTTTTACTAACTCTTTATAACTTTACGAAGATTGACAAATTAATGTTTTTTCTTTATTTTCATGGTTTTTTTCACCTTTGGCTAGCTTTCCCTTAGATAATAATAAAAAAATCAAATCTCTCTCTCTCTCTCTACTACTACTACTACTACTACAACTGCTACTACTACTACTACTAATTAATCTATTGTATTATTATTGAAAAAAGATCATTAGTTATTTGAATGGGTAATATATAGCACACACACACACACTCTCTCTCTCTCTCTCTCTCTCTCTCTCTCTCTCTCTCTCTCTCTCTCTGGTCACCCTTAACCCTGCCTTAACAACAATCTCCCAGGAGTACTACCAATTTCCACCCTGCAAAATTGACGTAGTTTGCTCATAATTTAACTTTAGCGGGGATGAAGATAAATGGCAATACGCTGCTCTCTCTCTCTCTCTCTCTCTCTCTCTCTCTCTCTCTCTCTCTCTCTCTCTCTCTCTCTACACGCATTACACCTGTTCTCACACCTGCCTCTTCATTAATCACCTTTTAAATCTCCCACACCTGTCACAGTCGCAGTTCAGTCACTCCTCCTCCTCCTCCTCCTCCTCCTCCTCCTCCTCCTCCTCTTCCCTTAGCTCTTCTTCTAACTTGAATACTTGAATCTTAATATTGTCATTTTTTTCTCTTAACTTCTTTTTTTTATTTATTTATTATCCCCCCCCCCCTCTCTCTCTCTCTCTCTCTCTCTCTCTCTAACCTATGCAAAATGAAACTCCCTCTCTCTTCCCTCATGACATCTCCTTCCTGTTGCCTTAATGTACCTTTAATTTGAGGGAAGAGGGGAGGAGGGGGTAGTGGGAGAGAGAGAGAGAGGGGGGGCGAGAGATTGGGTTGTGGGGGAGAGGAGGGGGTAAGTTGGCTAAGGGGGAAAATAATACATCATTTCACCCCCTTCCCTCCTTTCCAGCACCCCCTCTTCCTCCTCCTCCTCCTCCTCCTCTCCCCCTCCTCCTCCTCCTCCTTTTCCTTCACGTATGCCTTTACCAACCAAACCTTGACCCTTTGAGAATTGCAGTGGAGGAGGAGGAGGAGGAGGAGGAGGAGGAGGAGGAGGAAGAGGAGGAGGAGGAGGAGGAGGAGGAGGAGGAGGAGGAGGAGGAGGGGGAGAAGAAGAAGAAGAAGAAGAAGAAGAAGAAGAAGAAGAAGAAGAAGAAGAAGAAGAAGAAGAAGAAGAAGAAGAAGAAGAAATACACTAAGCTTTAAATAAGATAAATGAGAAATGCCCCTCCCTTCTCTCTCTCTCTCTCTCTCTCTCTCTCTCTCTCTGCCCTAGATCATTAAGAGACACCCACCCTCACCGCCACCACCACCACCACCAAATGAGGAGCACACACCACCAGGGAAGACTCCTCCTCCTCCTCTTTCTCTTCCTCCTCCTTCTTCTTCTTCTTCTTCTCCTCCTCTATCCCCTTCCTTTTTTTCCTTTTTTCCTCTGTTACCATTTCACAGTACTTGTTCCTCTCCCTTCTTACACACACACACACACACACACACACACACACACACACACACACACACACACACACACACACTAATTAGAATACAAACATATAAATACACAAATCTTAGCCCCATTTTAGCTGGCAGTAGAGGAACACACAAGCAGGGGTAGCAGGGTGGCAGGGTGGCAGGGTGGCAGGGAGGTGGAGGGGTTTGGTATTGAGAGGAGGACAATAGACAGTGATAGAGAGGACAAAGGGGGAACAGGGAGACAAGAATACAAGGGCAGTGAAGGAACATGAAAGCAAGAGACACGGAGGGAGAGAAATCATTAAGTTACGGAGAGGAAAGGAGGAGAAAAGGAGAAAGAAATGGGATATATATATATATATATATATATATATATATATATATATATATATATATATATATATATATATATATATATATATATTAGTGATTTATCTTCCTTTTCAGCTAATACAGGTGGAAGTACAGGTGAAAATAGAAGAATATGCTGCTGTAATCAAGAGGAAAGAGGAAATAAAAGGTTAGATACTCTTGGTGACATTGCTTCACAGGTAAAATATAAGTAACAAAGTATAAAATGAAACTGGTTATCTCCTTCAGTACTGGGAAACATTTTTACCTTCAGTTTTGGGTACGATTAGATGATTTTATTGACACTAGGAACACTCTATGGGGATCAGAAGATTAATGGCCAGAGTCTACACTATTCTAATCCCTCACGTAAGTTTTAGAATCTGTATAAAATCGCCAAATAGTAAGAAGAATACATATGAAAACGCGTTATAGTACTGAAGGGGTTAACTATTTCATCTTTTTCTTGGTACATTTCTTAAGCACTGTCGAACGTTTTTTCTTGTTCTACAGCCACTTGCAAACGCTATACGGACTAGAAATTGCAAAATGTATATCACTTAATGGAGTTTCTGGGATTAGACTGCACGTAGTGAAGGAATAAGATCGCTGAGAGCTGAATATAATTTCTTTAGCGTAGATTGTGTAGTTTTTTTTACTAAGACGGAAAGAAAAAAAGAAAAGAAAAGAATAATAATAGCAGAGTAGGAGACTGGTGATGAGTTAGAGCTATTTTACCACCGAGAAGCTAGAATGAATCTTTTTGGACCACCCTGTACTTACACACACACTGAGAAAGAGAGAGAGAAAAAATATATACATATAAAAATAGAGAGGTCCCAGCTGATTACTTAATAGATACCACTTCTTCAACGCAAATAAACTGCAGAATAAAAACAATCGGACGAGTTAAGCGCAGTATATATATATAAGTCTTCGCCCTCCATCTCTGTGTTACACGTAAACAATCCACACGACTTCCTCACTTGGAATTACTCCCTTGCCAAATTTTCCCTAAACAAAACACTGGATGTCACTTCCCCTCAATATATTGGCAAGCGAAATTACAAGGTTGCACTGCCCTCCCTGCCGTCTCATAACTACAATACTACGCCATTACTGCTGCTGGGCGGGCTGTAAACGCTGCACACAAGGAAGGAGAGCAAGCCACACACCAGAAGGCAAACCTGCAGGCCACTTCACCCCCCCCCCTTCCACACTGCAAGACGCCCACGTGGTGCCCAGGCAAGTCAAGACGAGGCCCGCTTTCATGTGGATGTCTTATTCTTGCTGGAGGAGGAGGAGGAGGAGGAGGAGGAGGAGGAGGAGGAGGAGGAGGAGGAGAAGAACACACCTGAGCTTCACCTCCACTATTTCAAAAGGCTTTATTCAAATTTACACGAATTCTTTCAGTGTTTTTTTTTATTCTTTAAGGTTCTAGAGGCAGATTGACAAGATTTCTACATTATTCACTGCAGAAACACTCTTGAGAACCACGCTAATCATCTCTGTGGCCTTGAAAAATAGTCGTGGTGAGGGAGCAAAGCGTTTCTGAATAAGGGCTTTTAGTGTGTGTGTGTGTGTGTGTGTGTGTGTGTGTGGTGAGGGGGGAGGGAGGGGGGGGTTAAGCTCTCCAAAATAACATGTTTCCAGGCAGGGCAGTACAGGATAAGACTAAACGGAAGCAATGTTGAAAGCAAGTCAAATAAGAACAGAAGTTTGAAATTATTCTCTTCGTGTGTGTGTGTGTGTGTGTGTGTGTGTGTGTGTGTGTGTGTGTGTGTGTGTGTGTGTGTGTGTGTGTGCGTCCTGGTGGGAGGAAATAGCATAATAAAGTCCTTGATAAAAATTACACGTCAATTTCCTTAAAGATATAGGAATTTACTTATGCATGACTTCCCCCCCCCCCCCCTCTCTCTCTCTCTCTCTCTCTCTCTCTCTCTCTCTCCACACACACACACACGTCCACACACATCCTCCTTTAACCACTTCCATCTTCATCACCTCCACAACACCATCTCCATCACCACCACCACCACCACACGCTACCATAAACTCACTGCCACCATCATCACCATCATTACGAAGCCGAAAGGCCACCAAATGCACGGAAATATATTGTAAGGTTCACGGGAGGTGGAGAAATAATTGAGTGTGTGTACCCCTGACTTGCCCCCCACTCCCCCCCCCTCTCTCGTCTCTCTCTCGTCTCTCTCTCTCTCTCTCTCTCTCTCTCTCTCTCTCTCTCTCTCTCTCTCTCTCTCTCTCTCTCTCTCTCTCTCTCTCTCTGGTCCGTATTCAGAAACGCTTTGCTCTCTCACCACGACTATTTTCCAAGGCCACGGAGATTACTAGAGCGTTTCTCCAGTTAATAATGTAGAAGAAATCTTAACACTACGATTCTAGAACTGTTAAAAAAACAACACCCTTAAAAACTAAAGAATTTGTGTCAATGTAAATCGTGTCATTTTGAAATAGTGGAGGTAAAGCACAAAAGTGTTTGAAAATACTAGTTTACCCCCTCCCCCCTCTCTCTCTCTCTCTCTCTCTAGTCCCCAAACGCTATAAAACTGCCAGTGGACGCCAGGGAAGGGGAGGTGAAGATTGAGTTCGTGGGTGATGGGGAGGGGGTGATGGGAAGGGGAAGGATGGGAGGGTTTATGGTGGGTTAAGCTGTTCCGCCGAGGCTGTCACCCTGCTGGGGAAGAGGCGTGAGGGGGAAGGGAATGGGGGAGATGGGGGAGGAGGGGAAGGTAAGGTGAGGGAGGAAAAGCTGAGAAAAAATGAAGTTTAAGACGCGGAAGAGGAGGCAGCAGGGAGAAGGGACAGGAGGGGACAGGGAGAAGAGAAGGGAGAGGAGGGAGTAGGGAAGGGAGAGAAACAGAGAGAATAAGGTAAGAAAACTTGAAAAATACTGACAATAAACATGGAAACATGAAAAAAAGATCAATGAAGAAAAAGAAAAGTAAGAAGACCAAAATAAAGAGAGTAAGAAAGAGAAACGGGCAGAATAAAGTAAGAAAACATGAAATTTTTGACCATAAACAAGAAAAACAAGAGAAGAATCAAGGAAGAAAGAGAAAGGAAAGCCAAAAACAAGGATGGCATCACACTTAAGCCACCCTGCCATCCTGCCACCTTGCGTCACACTGGAGGCGCCACATCGTCACATCTCTGTATCACCTCACCAACCACTCGGCCCACACCACAACGCCCCCAGTACTGCACCAAGCGAGCCACGTAGCGCAGGTAATGAGCCGAGTAACACAAAATAAACAAAAATAATTTATAAACTGTAATTGTGTTAAAATTAAATACAAAATATTGAAACTTAGAATATCGAACGACGAGACGCGAAATATCAAGACAAACAGGGCATAAGAGAGTCATATACAGCAAATGATGAACTCAAAATATGATAGATAAACTAATATATCAAATAAGATTAATAGGAAAAGTGAAAATAACAATAACGAGTCATGTACCGCATAATACGAGCCAAATACCGCATGTGCTAATCAAAAGAGAAGAAATAACAAGCACATATCACTGAAGAAACACATGGAAAGCGAGGAAAATAAACTACTACTAGACACACAGGGTCAACAAGGATGCGGATTTTGAGCATAGATGATTACAGATGACAACAAAAATATATCTTTGTAAACCATTAGTGATAAATGGAGAGATAAGTCAAACCTGCAAAGTGGTAAGTAAACAAAGACCAGCAGAGAAAGGAACTGTGCATAACCTGACATCTTCACCCAACACACGCAAACACAAACACACTATAAATAGCAAACAGGTGGTGGAAAAGCGAGATATATGAGGGAAAAACACGCACTACCACGCCACGGAGTAATATAAACCTCAATGCCAAGAAATAAGAGAGAATAAAAGTGTCAGGTAAGATAGTATAAAGATAGTGAGGAGTGGGATAGGAAGCGTGTTGTTGGTGGTGAAAATAACATTGGTGGTGGTGTGAGAATGACAAAAACTACCACCACTCTCTAAACGGATCAAATTTGGTGTCACTGCACGAGGAGAATAATTGCAGGAATGGAAATGTGATACGAACATGATGCGAAGATAAACACACCATTGTACGAGGAAGCAGAGAGAGAGAGAGAGAGAGAGAGAGAGAGAGAGAGAGAGAGAGAGAGAGAGAGAGAGAGAGAGAGAGAGAGACGACCTGTTACTAAAACAAGAAAGAAAACACAAAAATGACAGAGGAGGAAGAGGAGGAGGAGGAGGAGGAGGAGAAAAAATAATAGAAGAAAAGAACAAGAACATCATGATGACGAACAAAATCATAACAGATAAAAAGTAAA
Organism: Callinectes sapidus; assembly: GCA_020233015.1. Taxonomy (NCBI): domain Eukaryota; kingdom Metazoa; phylum Arthropoda; class Malacostraca; order Decapoda; family Portunidae; genus Callinectes; species Callinectes sapidus. The sequence continues at coordinate 5,483,406 of CM035195.1, read as the reverse complement.
ATAGATAAATAAATAAATGAAGAGAGAGAGAGAGAGAGAGAGAGAGAGAGAGAGAGAGAGAGAGAGAGAGAGAGAGAGAGAGAGAGAGAGAGAGAGAGAGAGAGAGTGGGGGGGGGGGTGCGGGATTGGTCACGGGTATCTGGGCAGGGGTGAGGGGGCCACGCACACCCATTAAAGCGAGGCCTGACACTGTCCTGATGGTTGGTCACTACTATATAGCGCCCTCCACTGAGCTGGGCTGGCTTTACTTGTCTGGCGCCACCCCCCCCCCCTCTCTCTCTCTCTCTCGGAAACATAATTCAAAAGGAAAAATGAGAATAAAATCGCACCACACAATTTTCCTGCATATTCCAAACACATCCTGAACAGACATGGATATTTTGAGACACTGGGGGTAAAAGATATGAATTAAAGAAACATAAAACCATTAAATACAACAGGACAGGAAGCATACAGGATACTCTGAAGGAAATGAAAAATATATATAACACTTACGGTTTTCCTCCAGCCCTCACACTACTGGCGCACATCTTGGGGTATTCAGCAATATGGTGCGCTGCTCACTGATCACCTTGGGGCTTCTTATAACACTATTTCATGTCACAGAAACGTAAATAATCACAGAACAACAAACACGTGGGTGGGAACACTACTGCGCATTGTTTACCGCGCCTCTCAGTCTTCTTCTTCTTGAAACCTGTTAGGCTTTAAAATCGCTTCTTTAGGTTATTCCCTCTTGGTTTATAATTCTTCAAAAATATGTACTTACCGTATTTTGCTGCATGCGTGAGTTGGTGATCTCTATTCCCGTGCACATCTCTCGTTCTTATGTTCAACTTGGAAGACACACACACACACACACACACACACGTTGATGTCTACATGCACATAAAGGTCTTCGCCATTCTTCTCTTCTGAAACTGAACTCCAACACACACACACACATACAGTTAAAAGGTATCAATATAAATGAAACGCAACACTAGGACACCTGGAGAAAGAGACAAGCGAGGAAAAAGATGATGAGATTTCAAGGGGTAGATAAGTAGATAAGGAGTGGCCGGGGTGGTGGAGGAATGGAAGAGGAGGAGTGAGTGAGGTGACAAAGGTAGGGAGGGAGGGCGGGAGGCAGGAAGGAGAGGTGAGGGACAGGTCATAAAGGGAGAAGACAGGTTTATTGGACACAACTCTGAAGCCACCCACGTGATGGCCCCTTCCATATAGTACACACCTCCACGCCACACGCCACCCACCCACCCGGCATACCAACCACTCCTCCACCCACCCATACACCCACACACCACACCACTTATCACCACTACACTCCATCCCAGCTTGCCTATCATTATGCATATGTTAATATTCCAACACTAATAATAAACTTTAAATACACATGTACCTTAATTTATTTACCTTGACCTTAGAATGCTAATTTATCCCTTTCAATTCATAACTGTAAAAAAACCCTTGAAATAATGCAATTCTCAGTAGTCATCATTTGGTTCAATGTTAATCTTGGATCTTGAACATAACTTTCCTTTAAGCCTTAATTAAGTGCCTATTAACAGTGCCGTATTCCATAAAGTGCCTCATGTTGTAAAGGTCCCTATAAAATCCAGTTCTAGTAAAATCTGAACCGGACATGAATGACATCTGTTATGTTTGCCGATTCCTTTTATTAAGTAACTACTTTGTTACAAATTACATGCAACTTCAATTCATGATACGTATTATGGACAGATTGTTCGAGAAAACATATGTTCGCCGCCACACGGAGGATGTCAAACCAGTACGGCCTCTTGTTCCTCCTTGGCAAGACCTCACCTGTCTTTTGAATTGTACAATGAATGAGTGAATGAATGAATGAATGCCACTATCTTATGCAGCTAGTTCCATGAAGCACCTTACTACATACATAAATAATGAGTACACATCACCTGTACAGTGGGTAAATATTGGAAAAATAATGAGAAACAGGATAATGATGGATGACTCACAATATACACTACTAAACCCTTAGGACATGGTATGCCACACCACGCCCTCATCCACCCCTCACTGTCTCAAAGACAACAAACACACTCTATGGTACACACACACACACACCAACTACAGCAGCAAAATGGTTAATGTTTGTTTGCCTTCATGAACACAAATGCAGAAAATTAAATACTTTGCAGGTTTTTAAATTCTTGGCATCCTTACTTGAGCCAGCTTGTTCATTACCTTGCATACACCACCACACACATACAAACTCATTCTCTCTCTCTCTCTCTCAACTTAACCTTCACAAGTAACAGATTACAATGAGGTCTCTGTGTCACATAGCACACATCTCACTGCAATAAGATATCAAATCACACATAAAAGAATGGAATAAGTAGTACAGCCAACAACAAAACATCTTTTTTTGATAAAATGTACATGTGCTGACAAAACTTGCGTCACGTCAGCAGCCAAATGCCGGTCCTTAAACACCATAATTTACAGTAAGGCCTCAATTTATGTAATTCGCTTTCATGGTATAGTGGAGAAAAGAAATTATTGTTGAGTGCAGGTTCAAGGATAACTGACTGACAGTGTGAGAGGAAAAATTCTGTAGATATGAAAGTACAGTGAGGAAGGCATTGTTTCTTTAGGCAGATAGTCACGAATACTTCACCATTGTGTAAGGTATCTAATGCAACACATTAGCCACTCAACCTTACCATTTTTTATGCCAGTTCTTATTCATAACAGAATCCAGAGCTGTGACCACTGTCAAGGTTATTTTTTAATTTTTGCCTATAAAATCTTATCCTTAATGAAAATCACAAATATATTGTGCATCACATATCAATAAAAAAGATTGCACTAAATTTTACAACCTGAGCATAATCAAGAAACATTCCCTTTCATGGAAATTTCTGCTCCTGCTTATCAGTACATGGAATAGCATTGAGAGTGCTGGCAAGTTTAACGTCAAAGAAAAAGCAACTGTCCGTAAATTGGTGTTATACACTGAAGAAACAGTAAATAACATAGACAATATACATGTCCAGCAGCCTATCTTTAGTTCAGGTTATACAGCAGGTACACAAGTTATGCATATCCACTTTGTAAAGAATAACACACTTAAACCACTACCTTTGATGTGTCTTTCAAGGGAAGGAAGCCAAGATAAGGTGCTCTCACACACATACCCACACCACTTACACTCCCTCAAGCTTAGCCTCTTGATTCCCAGCAGGACTTCTCTTCCCTATAAAGGGTTAGCAACTCAGCACAGCCACGTCTCTCTACACTGAGCCCTGACAGTAGAGCTGACTTAACCCTTCCTTTACCCTAACAACCCCTTCCATTTCCCTGTGTCTGATATGAGCTGTCAGGACAAGAGGTGGCAAGCTTTCCACTGAGGCTCTTGAGGCAGCCATAATTCATCTATTTAGAACTGCTCTACATTTCTGGCATGCACAACTGCTCTCCTCTTTTGAGAGATCTTGGGTATAATATTATTTTGCACTCTCTAGTTATCTTATTTGTGAAAAATTCCTATTATAGTATATTATATCTTTTATAGTCTAACATTTACACCCTTTCACTCTATCAGTCATCAGAAGTGCACAAGACAGTTTCTTATGGAGAAATTCATAGTATCACTTCCTTGCAGCTTTCCATTGCGAAACACTCTTCAGCAATGCCCTCATCATTACATTAAAACAACTCACTATACATTAATATTTGTATGCGCACTTTAAAGCAGGTTTTATAGCATTGATTGTAAAAAGCAGAAGTGTGTACTCAATCCACAGGCCTTCAAGATATGACAGGCTACCAGTACACGTCCAGGAAGCAACTTGAAGTAATGCAATACTGAAACAGAAAACCTCAAAGCTGAATAAGCTTTCACTGATCACTATTTATGTAGCCAATGGAAGGCTCTGTAACGTGGAGGACAGTCAACAGTGGGCAGAATACACCTAGCTAGTGATGTTACAAGTCTTCTTCAGATAATTGGCAACACAATTCCTGCCAAGCACAACAGTACACTGCAAAAACAAAAAATTCCACTGGTTAAGAGTTTTTGTATCTTTCATGAGTTCAATTCTTCCTTTTCCTTTTTCTGGCCATTTTTCATCACAATAATGCAAGATGAATACAAATTTCAGCGGAGCACTCGAACATCTCCATCACAAACAAGACGCGTGTTTTTCTGCTGCACTCTGTCTCAAATTGTATCAACGAACTTTACTGAAAGACCAATAGCTATTGATTGGCTTGCATTTGGGCACAGAACTAATACTACAAGAGGCTTATGCATTCATTACATTAGAGCAGGTACTCAGGGAGGAGGCAAAGGGAGAAGGCAGAAATCAAGAAGAGCTTTCCTGTGTCTTCTCCCTTTAGAATGTGATGTACTGAGTGGCTTCAACTGCTTTCTGACCAACTGTAATGGGTTTGATAATGGCATGAACAGCAGTGTGATTCATTTCCAAGATGACTTTTTGCACTTTAAGTCTACTCATGTACTCAATGGAGTCAATGGATAATTATGGTGTGCAACAGAACACAAAAAGCAAGTCAGTTAGTTTCTTGCAAGCTACTGATTTCATCTTTTAGGAGACCAATCCATGTCTGTCTGTCTTTGAAATAAAATGATCCCCTTAAACAAAAATGAGTTGACCTAATTCAAACATTGACACAACATTCACCTGGTAATGCAGTACACTAACAAGCCACACCACCTTTCACCTTACCAATGGAAGCTCAACAGAACAACCACCCACACTTGTTGTATCTTTATATTCGTACATAAGATGATAAATAATTTAATTTGAAATTTTTATGCAAGTCTTTGCATCATCAGGGAACTGCCATAATACTGTTAGGTAATCCTTAAACTATTGTTAAGGATTGGCAAAATAAAATGGGCTTTTCCTGTACAAAGCCACTTGGTACAAGATATTGCATCCATCATGACAAACGGCTACTCATTCTATCGAATGTTAAGAAGCTGACCAGGCAAACTAGAAAGGGAAGAGGGTCTTCAAGTTTGGAAAATTACAGTTGACATCAATTCATTGATGACATACAACAACACACTTAGGATGTGATACACCGTCATTAGTGGTTTGTTGTATTCACAATGCCCTAAGTTTGCCGGCCACACACCACACGCCACTCGGCACAGACCTGAAGCAAGACAGTAATAAGTCATCTGAGTGCATCCCTGTAACACAGGGATTTAGAAAACAAAAAATGCACAGAAAGATTATGAAGCAACTCAGCAGTAATGAGTTAGAGAGCAAACTGCCAACCAGCTTTTGTACAAAAAACTCTTATAGTATGTGAAAATATTTTTTAAAACTTTGCTGGTGCAGAATTAACAGTTGTGACTTGTCTGTCACAAATCTTTCATACCTTAATGGTCATAAGCAACAAAATCATCAAAGAAAAAACATCCTGAAAATGCTGTGTATAGGAGGTAGTGGTGGGTCCTAAAACTGCAAGCTTGAAACTGCTAGGATTGTCCAGCAAGTAAAAAATTAATACCCATATTCTGCCTTGTCCAGCCTCCCATACCTTCATTCTGCCTCATTCATCACAGTTCTAAAATGTCTATGTACAGTTTCCTACAAAAATATCATAGCCTCAGAAATATCTTTCATGGTTTACAATAGTAAACTTACTTAGTTCTTACCCAGTTTTTTTCTTCAAAATTTACAAATATAACATATTTAGCATATGTCCTTTGAATGATAAAACCTAATAGAAATTAATGAAATATATACATATTCATCTCATTTGGTGAAATAATATACAGTGTATAACTTACAACGGTGCAATATTTAGGACAACGAAGTACATTCATTGTCTGTAGTACACTGACACTAAGTTATAGTACATGGAGCATCATCATCAGAGGTGAAGCCACTCTTCTCAGACACTACAAAACTTCCTGTGACCATTTCATACCAGGATGATAATATATCAACAAGCAAAAACCTTATATTGCTGGAAATTGACAACACCAGATGGAAGTATCCTCACTAAAAATGTTTATATATTTAACTATCTTTTAATTAGTCCATTAATATATTTGACACAAAAAAGTTCTCAAGTGTATCACACCATTAATCATAAATCTATAAAGAATTAATGAAAATATAATTATTCCAAGACATATATTTCTGAAATTACTTATAGATCTTCCTATTTTCTCTGGGTACTTTATTCTTTGAAACTACACTCAATTAGGGAAACTTCCTTTATGAAGGAAGGAAAAACTAAAGAAAATGACAAAATAATTGATTCAATACAACAATTACCTTTGTTACAAATACCTTAAGTTTGAAACTGAAAGAGTACACCTGAGGAACACAAATCAGGGACACGCCGCCACCACCACCACCACCACCACCAACCCACTACCCCACAGAAGGGCTGTCTGTCCCCGAGGAGCCTCCGTCTGTGGCCGAGAGCACGGCGTTCTTGTCTCCTTTCTTCTTTCCTCGGTTTAACAAAGCAATTTCTCTGGTCTGCTCTCTGATCTTTTTCTGCAACAGTTCAACCTTATTGTCAAACTCACGTGACACGTTCTTCATCTTCTGACGCAGCTCCTGCTCAATTGTGAACTGCGAAGCCTTCAACTCCGTCATCTGAAACACACAATTATAATCCTCCTCCTCCTCATCTTCTGGTGTTCTTTTTTTTTTTTTTCTTTATGGGATAAGTAGTGGCTATGGTGAAATGGAATCATGGAAATAAGAGCACTTACCTGCTTTTCTTTAGCCAGGAGTTGTGCATCCTTCCCCGAGAGCTGCTTCTCCAGGTGTGCTATCTGTTCACGCAGCTGTGTAATGAGGACCAGCTGGTCGGCCGTCCCAGGATCGTCCCTCATTGGTCCAGAGTTCCTAGAGACCTGCAGGAAACATTAAAGACGTCTCCTCGTATTAGTCAGTTGTTGAATGCTACAGTAGCTGGCTTGGGAGGTAATAGCACATCTAGGGTGACAAGTGCGTATGACCTGTTTGAATACTCATTCATATCATCCAACTTGAATGCATGTTATAATTCAATCATCTGTTCTATATATCAAGAGGGGCATCTCCAATTATATCATTGATATTTTTTGCAACTTCAAGACAACTAACAGTTAGCTACTCACAATATTTTAATTGTATAGTTGATGACGAAGATAATAAATGGTATCCAAATTAATAGAAGTGCATTTATATTTCAGGTTCATCTAAGTCTGTTTCCAAAATGTTTACAAGAACTGTAATTCACAACAAAGGGATCTGTGCATTACTTGTTTTCACAATGATTATCAAACTAAATACTCACTGAAGTTACCTGAGTGCAGTGGAACCCTGTTAGCTTGGCATTAAGAATTACAAGCCCCTCATAATTAGTCAAAGACGTCACAACCCACGGAGCCTCTCCACACCCCATCGCTACGCTACTCAGAACAAAGCACATACGACTGTCCACCCTAACACAGCTTGTACAGAATGGTGAGGCCTTACTCACTGACCAGTCATGGTATTTCCAACCCTACATGTAAGAGAAAGTAAACTGACCACAATGGAAGTACAACACAAGACAACACAGGGCTAATCTCAGCCCATGTGTGTACCATACCAGAGCCTGTGAAGGTGTGAGTGTGTGAGCCCAGTGTGCACCAGGCCAACGCAATGCCAGGTTTAACAATTTAGGTTTGCTGTGTGGTGACATTGCAATGAAAGGTCGAGTCATCAAGATAACTCATCCACATTGAGCCTTACCTAAAAACACAACACTATCTGGACAGAATTCATAAGGAAATTTATGGGATGACTTACTAACCAGAGTGGCATTCTTCCTTCCACCACAAACAAGCCTGCCACTGCGGCAGGCGATCACTCAGGCAAGTCCTGCTTGGTACAATGCAATCTTTACTTGTCATCTGTGGCCAGGCCAGTTGTGCCACAAGATAAATACAACCAATCATGGCTGCTGTAGGAAAATACTCCCTGTACATCAGTCCTGTCACTTTGTAAGGGCATGCAGGAACTCACAACCCTGAGTCAAGGTTGTGGAGGGATCCATACATGGCGACAAGTGTTGGCCACTCATCACTTCTATTCCTTCTGTTCCATGTACAGATCTTCAACACCTATTATGTCTTCTTTTGCAGATGATTAAGTTGTGAAAGTGACCACTCTAGTACACTTTATGCACCTCTCATCATGTAGTGACAGAATCATACTAGAGATAAATTTAAACTTTCATAAGCAATTACATATTTCACTTTATATATGGTCTGGAGAGAGAGAGAGAGAGAGAGAGAGAGAGAGAGAGAGAGAGAGAGAGAGAGAGAGAGAGAGAGAGAGAGAGAGAGAGAGAGAGAGAATTCATATTTCTACATCACTAAATAAAGTCTCTTCCTTAACTTTCTCTGACTGGTGCCTGACCAGCAGTGGCCAGCCAGCAAATGAACCCATCAACTGCATCTTACACCATCACTATTCATAGATGACAGAAAAATGCTCAACAGTAATGGGACACACCTTTGCCATGGTACTTGTGTGTCCTGAAGTTTCTCCATAAATAGCTTACAGACATTAAATTAACTTGGACATTCTGCGTATCATGATCCGGCAGGCTGAGCTCTCCATCAATTTATGCAATCTAATGAAAGTTCTATCCCAGAGTGATATTTCCCACATGTTGAGTGTTGTGTGCTGAGTGGCAGTCTTTCATGGTCCCACACAAAAATGATGATCAGAGCTGCATCTCGGAAACAAGCCGGAGACATGGGTCACCTGGCAGCAGAGGTCTGTCTGTCCCCACCACCACTGCAACACATACACACACACACACTCTCTGAGGGTGCAGGCTGACCGAGTCTCTCTTTCAAACCTTCATTAGCTCCCTTGTGTTGAAAGGCAGAAAAATCACTCCAAATTTCCTATGGAAATTACTGTACTACAAGAATTGGATCTTCCAGTCTGCATGTGCACCTAAGACATAATAACTAAATATAGAGTGAAGGACATCACATATTTATGCATATATATATATATATACAGCAAGTTCCAACAGTGTGTTGTGCATGCTGTCATGAGCTGCATGAGCTAGGTACTATTGCATGCACCCCGGCCAAGCACTGAATGCAGGGCTGAGGGTGCAGCACTCACTGCCCGTCTGCTGGTTCCCTCGGTGGACGCTGCAGCAAACAATGCTCAACACTTTGGCACAGTGTGTAGCTAACAAATAGATCACTGCAAAGCATCTACCTTAGTATCACTAACAGGGTTCTACTGTCTCCTGCTCTTCATTGCCTACAAGTCATTCATTTTCAATTGAGATTTGTTTACATAGTTCTTATAACCAACTATGGAGCCTTCTTGAATTTTAATTTTTATTTGCTCATTTGTTCTTTTTGTGTCCTTCACTTACCAAAGCCTTAAAATTGTCATGTATTTCCATATTCTGAGTGTCTTTGCCTGTATCATATAACCCCAGCTGAAACACGAAAAACATTTGTAAGTTTTGACAAGGGATCAAGATTAGACAGGAAACCATTGTGAAAGTCATCATACACTGAATCAACCTACAGTCTGTGGTGAGTGTATCAACATCATCATCCTGCTCTACATAAAGCATATGGATAATTTCATCTCAACCTGGTTAAAATGTCACAAACTCTACATCATCAAGACAATTCACTGACCTCTGGGAGTATTTCCATTTAAATCAAGCTTAAAAGTACTACTCTTTCCTGCGCAGCGACCATATCAAATACAACAAATTACATACATGGTAAACTTCAACCCAACCCTGCATAACAATCAAGCAAGTTTACAAGATTCAGTATTTGAGTATCAGCTTCCAAATGCAATAAGCCTGTGTGTTTCTCAAAGTGCACAGCTAAAGGTTGATCAACTGTTGGCCCTACAGTCTACACGGCCCTAATCCCCCTGAGCTATCCCATGTTATGTCAGATTACCTTGGCTGGGGGCTCCTCCTGAGGTATCTTGGTCACATCGGGACGGTTGGGACGTTTGTTGTGTCCACTCAGCTTGTGTCTGCACAGAAAGAAAAGGAAACAGCATTCACCTATTAGATATGATGGTACTATTATATTATTAACTATCCATCTATGCTATATGCCAGATTAGTATTCCTATATGGTGGGTAATGAGATCAAGCACCACACATGCATGCACACACATATCATTCACAACCTCAGCCTTGTCAAAATAACTAAAATGATTTACCCGCAATTCAAATTTCAATATCACCAGAAGAAAAGAGCTAAGAGTGACTTGGGAGGAGTTTAGTCTAGTTTTAGCAATGTTATCTTTGGAAAAAAATGAATGACCCAAGGAATGTCAATGAAAAGAAAACCCAGCAACTTCTCCAAGCAACGACATCACTTGCAAGTCATCCCCATTACTACTGATTGACGTCCTCACTCCTCCTCACCTTTCCTTGTCCTTGTGGTGGCCAGACCGAGACCCCAACTTGATGTGAGAGTGTCTTGCAGGATCAGTGACTTTGGTTTTGGCCAGTGCCCTTTTGTAGGATAATGTACACAGCCAGCACAGCAGCTTCCCATCCACCTGCAAGCAATGCCAGGTGAACCCTCAACACCCCCACACCTACACTTCAGGAATAAGGGCAGCTATGGGCACTTCTCTACACGACAGTGATAACGGTAATGAAAGGTTCGACTCCTTACCTTTTTCTTGTCAATATCCTTTCTGTCGAACGCACATTTTTGCTTACACTGGTCGCACGAGAGAGGGGGGCCATACTTGCGCTCTGAGTTGGTACACCGCTGACACTTGTTGCCGATGAATGCCGCTATCACGTTGCAGTACTCGCAGGCGGAGGGCTTGCCGTGCTGCTTCACCATGGACTCACATTTCTTGCAGATGGTGACTGTGCTGCTCTTGCTGAAAGTCAAAGGTACGTTAAGAGGACTCGAGACTAACGGGGAAAATATTTACCAGTGTGACGACGGAGAAACTGGCTATGCTTAATTCAGGTATCCGAGTGACTCAATCTTTCTATGCGTCAGTTTTTTCCTCACTGGATCCTCATGTGACTGTGTTCTGCTGAAGGTTACAGTTCACCTCAATGGATTCGTGTCTCAGCAGGGACAGTGTGAGGAACTGGATGCTCTAAAAAACCCCATGACTAAAACATAGTACATAGCATACATAATAATATATTTTGAAAAGATATTGCACATATATTTTCCCTCAATAAAACAGAAGACAAATGTGGTCACACAACATACATACATATATACAGACAGTGTTCTGCCAAGACACTCCAATGCTTTCACAAGACAAGATGCTGATAGGTTTCAAAAGAGATAACTTCATAACACAAACTACGTACTTTAAGGTCCGAGAGAGGCAATGGGAAAGATCAACAAGATAAAAGTATACAAAGAAAAATGGAAATGATTCTGTTAGGTACCGCAACAGCTTAGGTCATACGGCACCACTAGGGTTAATGGAAGAGCGCTACATCTCCCGCTGAGCAACTAGGTTTGGCAAGGATTCTAACCTGAGCCAAGAGCACCAGAGGCCCAAGCCTTAATCAACTATAAAGAAACACTCAATGAGGTGCCCAATACAGCTACATGTATGAGGAAGTAGATCTCCATTGGCACTCTTTATGTGGACTGATGGAGGCAGAGCAACAGAGAGGCTTGTGGGCAGTGAAGGGTGGGCAGAACACTGGCTGCTGAGGGGGTAGATGAGCCTTACCTTTCTTGCTGGAATTCACTCCGACAGTATGTGCACTTTACAATGGGAAACGAACCTCTACACTCCTGCAAAGGCAAAGTTCACATTACTTGCCTGTCTTCCTCCGTTACATTCCTACATCACCAACACACAAAAAGCTGACTTGATAAATCTTCTCTCATGCATTTCACCATTCTTGTCCCTTTGTGAAATTCCTTCCAGCGTGTCACTCACTCTTACAAAATCAATAAATGTAGCATCAATGCATATCTCTTTTCATGCAAGAGGGAGAAAACCAGCCAAGGGCAATGTACAGTAAAAAAAACAACTCCACTACATTTTAAACATCAATAAAACATTACTTCCCTTACAAATAATATCATTTTCTTTATTTTTCCATGTGGAATCAGATGGCTTATTTGTTGCCAACCTTGTTAGGGACATGATAGGCAGGAATTCACGGTATTTATAAATGTAAATATAATCTGATGCAACTTCTCTATAAGATGGTGCAATACTTCAGAAGTGCTTTCACAGCTTAATCCTCTACAAGGGGTTGCATGAGTTTATACATATATAACAAGGCATTTCAATCATTATAGGATGTTCCATGTCCCTAACAACCTTGTCAATGAAAACTCACGTACAGAGCAAAAAGTTTCCGCTCTTGGTTGGATGGTCACCAGTGAAAGGCAGCCATCCATACTTCCTAATGGGCCTATTACGATCTAACTCACTGTTGATTAAGGAAGTGTAATCTCTAATGGCCAATCCCTGATGGCGTTACCACAAAACAAAGCAACAACAAAACCTAACACGAGGACACCACTGCTAGTTGGCGTGGCAGCAGTCAGACATCACTGGTTGGCTGCCGTGCCTGGAAATGGCGACCAATCAGCAACAACCTGAGTCATCAAGGAGCAAGGGAGACTGAATGCTGTGTCGGAATTAATGCAGGGCACATTTTTACCAGTTTTGGGTGTGACGAGACGATTTTATTGACGTTAGGAAGGGTCTATGGAGAAGATTAATACCCAGGGCCTGTATTAACTGAGATTCCTAAACAAGTCACTTTTCTTTAACAAATTTCTAATCTTTAAACCCATCTTAACTTCCTGAAATTGGTGATGTACAGTGCAAGTCATAATAAAAGTGTTCCGTGTCCTCAGATGACACATACGCCTGTCCTGTGGGTGTCCTTGAGTTGCTTCTACCTGGGACGGGACGCTGTGTTTGTTACTCCTGCCTGTGTGAGTGTTGCTGGTGGCTGTGGTGGTGTATAGGACGGATGCACTACAATATATACAATAAACCTTTCTTTTGTTACTATTTTGCGGAGGTGAAGCTTCCCATTCTAAACTAACAAACTAACCTGCTTTAAGTACACAATTATTCCCATTATAAACCTCCCCACAGTAATTTCTTCCCTTATAGAGTTGCGTACCTGTAGAATTGGTTATGACGCGTATGTTTCACGAGTTACTTTCCTGACTGCCTAACTGTAGCAATGAGAGACAGCCAACCAGGTAACCCAACCAGGTGAGGTGTGCAATGCAATTAACAGTCGGTATTGATTAAGTTACGCAATCTATCTATGCCCAATAACATTTTTTGGCTCATTTCACTAAAAAACATCTCTCGACAATGTATAACGGAACAAAACACACAAAAATTAACCAAATAAAACAAAAAAATGAGATAAAAGCGAATATACACAACACACACACACAAATAAGCGAATAACACAAAATTAATACCAAAATACCAACACAAAACAGGTATGGGACAGGGAAGGAAAGAGAGGGAAGGGAGAAGGGAGAGGAGAGAGAGGGAAACGAGAGAAGAGTTAAAACACACATAAATAAAAGCACAAGCCAAAGAAATGAGGCTCAAACACTTATAATAGAAGAGAGAGTAAGGGAGAGGACGCTGAAGAGAGAGAGAGAAAGGGAGAGTAAGGTCAGGGAGAGTATAGAGAGAGAGAGAGAGTGAATCTAGACCAAATATTCCCCACATCCTCTCACAAATAGCAAGTCCAGATCACTCTCACTAAGGAAGAGCGGAGAGGAAGAGGAAGGGAGAGTAAATCCTGATCGAGTATCCACCGGCGGCCTCTCCCACTCTCCCTGTTCTCACCTTGCACAGCTGCTGGCCCTGGGAGAGTTCCTCGAAGGGGTGGCGGCTGAAGCAACGAGAGCAGGCGAACAGGGCGGACATGGTGGTCAGGGAGAGTTCATGGGAGAGAGGGAGACTTGGGGCAGGCTGGGAGAGGGACACAGAAGGGACAGTAAGAGCGTCACTCTCCGTCACAACAACTGACGTCACGCCGCCTCTCCCTCTCTCTCTCTTTTTTCCCCCCCACTCTCTACTCTCCCTCACTCTCCCAGTTTATAGGGGTTATAATGTTGCTATAATTGCTGTGGGGTTGTTATAAGAGTGAGAGGTGTTAGTTCCTTATATTAACTGATCTCTTGTATATACACACACTCTCACTCATTCCCTTACACTCTCCCAGACTCTCCTTCATCTCTCCCCACTCTCCCTTTCGGTACATAAGGGTTATTAAAGAGGTATTAAGTCCTATGTAATATTCTAAGAGGTGTAATAAGTAATAATTCACTATATAGAGGAGTTCTGTTGGTAAGCTCGTATCCCCTAATAGCGCGAGGATTCAAATCTCTGCGCCAGCTTAGTTGATGTAATTTTACGGTTTTCACAGTCTTTGTGTCAAATAAGTTTCCTGGACTAATGTTTTCTACTTGGATTACTTTAAGGGAGTTTTTGTTAGAGTTATTTTAGTTTTCTGACGGCGTTTAAATGTCAAATAGGTTTCTTGCATAGACTTTTCCTAATTTACATATCTTGAGTTAGTCTAGATAGTGTTACTAGTGTATCATATATATCTATTACCACTCCATGTCCACCTGCTTTGGGTTAGGTTAGATTTTTGTGGCTTTTTGAATGTTGAATATATTGATTAGGTGAATTCTCCATATTCAATGTACTCATAGTCAACATACTTAGAATTATTTGAAGTTTTTATGAAATTAAAATGTCAAATATGCATTTTAGGTAAGCTTTACATTTCAAAACCTCTCCATGTTAGCCTATACACACACACACACACACACACACACACACACACACACACACACACACACACACACACACACACATAATATATATATATATATATATATATATATATATATATATATATATATATATATATATGATTTCATGAGTGGAGAACGGTTTGTAGCCAGCCTATCCAAACCCTCAATCACGTGACGCGGTCCTTGCCAGCCTGCGATGTGTGTTCCTGGTGGTGGTGGTGGTGGTGGTGGTGGTGGTGGTGGGGCGTGCACAGGGCATCACAGCCTCAAGGTCTCTCAGTCAGTGTTCCGGTGGGAGCAGCAGGATCTGCCGTGACCTTCTCAGCCGTTCAGTGGTGAGCAGCGTGGAGGGCACTGCAGGCTGTCCTGGCGAGGCGAAGGTCGGCTGTCAGTAAAAAGCAGGACATACGACGAGTATAACAGCGGCCATCGTCCCCACCATACCACTTGGCTCACTGACACACATAGTATGTACGATGTAGGAGCGGCTGCAGCAAGGCCACAGACACACGCACAGAATGAATAACAGGGCGAGGCTTCCTTTATTATTCAAAACAACCATGAGGTATGATTGGAGGGCCGAGGGGCACGGATAAAACTTTCAGCCCTCCGCCCTGGCTGGAGCGAGACGCCCGTTCGTGCTGTGCAACAAATGATGTCACTCGACTCGCCCTCCACGCTGCCCTGCCGCCCTCCAGCCGCCTCTCCACCTCAAGGGCTCCTCCGGTGGGGACGAGTTGCCCATTTAAATGCTTAAGCGTCGACGGTGTCCTTGACAATCTCATTAACCTCAGGGAGGCAGCAGAGAGGCTGAATAACACAGCGGTGAAGAGTTCCAGTAATTACAGGGAAGAGAGGACACGGCGGACCTGAAAGCCTTCGTATCTCTCATTATTATTTATACGTATATTTTCTTCACTTATATGTCGTGTTTTAAGAATTCTTAGCGCCCCCAAGACGTCGTTTGAGCCACGGAGTACTAAATGAGGAAGTGCACTGGAGGCGGAAACTGGGACACACAGGAATACACCAGCCCCCCAAAAAGAAAGAAAAAAAGACATAAAACATAATACAGAAATGAAATCAACGCTACCACCACCATCACCATCACCACAACAACTGCAAATAACAACAAAAACTGCAATAATAACAAGAACGAACCCAAACAAATAGTAACAATAAATACAATGCATGCAATTCTCATCTGCCTAAACACCTCGTCACTGAACGGCCGGAGTACTTGAGGCTGGAAAATGTTTAGAGATAATGTTAGAGTTAATGAAGTTTGGTAAGGAGAAGGTATGTTAATGACTCTCTCTCTCTCTCTCTCTCTCTCTCTCTCTCTCTCTCTCTCTCTCTCTCTCTCTCTCTCTCTCTCTCTCTCTCTCTATCTCTCTCTCCTACGCTTGACCTCCACTACAATGAAAAAACTAAAGATAAATTTACACACGTTTTTAAGGGTCTTTTTATGGTTCTAGTGACAGATTAACAACATTTTATACTATGAACGGAAGAAACACTTGGGAAACCCGGTAAATCATGACTGTGGCCTTTCAATATAGCGTTGGTAGGAGTGCAGCGCGTTTCACAAGAGTCTGCAGCGGAGTGGGGGGGTGAGAGGCACAATACAGCACAGACTCCCCTTCTGAATCAGCCGTGTCTGATGTTCTCCTTGACGGCTCTTGGCTCGAGGCTCTGAGGCTGAAGAGGACAAGAAGGCCCTCTCAGTATGCTCCCTCACACTGATCTTACTCTCACACACACGCTACGAATCACCCGCAGATGTATATGGAACTGAGTCATGTACAAGTAGATTCATTTGAACTAAGGTTGCATTGAATACTAAAATTTTTTTTAATGTGGATGCTGTTTACTTCTATGTTCTTAACTACTGATGATTTTCACTCGATTTAAGAGAGAGGGTTCAAGATATCAGTCCCTGTTTTTTGGATAACTCTTTTAAACTTTAAGGGAAATGGCAAATTAGTCAGATATCTTATTTTCACCATTTTTTTCCCTTGGCCAGCATTCCTCCTCTAAAAAAACAGTGGATAGAACTCCGAATACTCCTTTAAACCCTGACACTGAACTTATTCTCTTGGTGGTGGTGAGGAATATGATGCTTTCTTGAACCTAAAACTTTGGTGAATCACAGTGTGTTAAGCGAAGGCAGCGAAGAGAGAGAGAGAGAGAGAAGGAGATTGATTCTGCGCGTTATAATACGGTCATTAACCCCTTTACCACTGGGACACATTAACTGAGACCACCTACGCGAGAGAGAGAGAGAGAGAGAGAGAGAGAGAGAGAGAGAGAGAGAGAGAGAGAGAGAGAGAGAGAGAGAGAGAGAGAGAGAGAGAGAGAGAGGTAAATGAAAAAAAAAAAAAAAAAAAAAAAAAAACAGAGGCAGCAGGAGGAGGAGGAGGGAGGTAAGTGTGACGACGTGAAGCATTGTGTGGGGCAGCCAGTCTCGCCTCGTGGAATGCACAATTTGCAAGAAACAAAGGCTGGCCACATCAATTTCTTTCCACGGCGAGCATGGCACACGGGGAGGCAGGGCCGTGTGTGTGTGTGTGTGTGTGTGTGTGTGTGTGTGTGTGTGTGTGTGTGTGTGTGTGTGTGTGTGTGTTAGTGGCTTTAAATTTATCATCATTGCATTTACCACAATATTCATTAATTTACCCACGTTCCATATTCGCAGACATTTGGCTCTCTCACCTAAACTATTTTCCAGAAGGATTAAACACATTCACAAGAGTATTTCTTTGCTTAATAACGTAGAAATATTGTTAATCCTTTATTAGCACCATGAAACAACCTTCAAAACTATTGTTAATCCGTCTGGAATCTTTTCAAACTAGTGGAAATCTCTCTGAATAAGGATTTACTTGACATGAAAGGCGATTAATCCCTTCAATACTGGGAGACGCGTTTTTATATTCATTTTACTTATTATTCGGCCATTTTATATAACTTAACAATCTCCTGTGAGGATGAAAATAGTACAGACTCTGGCCATTAATCTTCTGACTTCCATAAAACCTTCCAAGTGTCAATAAAACCGTCTAATTACACCAAAAACTCGTGGTAAAAACTGTGCTCCAGTACTGAAGGGGTTAAGCAAAAATAGAGACAAATGAAAGCGAAGGAAGAGATGATACCAACAAAAGCGGTGACGAGGCACACTGACGGAAGCCTTGAGCGGAGTCAGTCAAGAAGCGGCCGCAGCCTTCACTGTAAAAAAAGTCGAATTGTTCTGCAGGGGCGGCGTGGCGTGTGGACTGCGTTACAATACATCATCGGGCCGTCAGGGTACACAGCACGCAATTAGTGGTGGTCTCCCCTCACGCTGGTGGCGGCCAACGTCCACAAAAATATATTCTTGAAGTGGTGCCCTGCCATCCATCTTCTTTCGTGCTGCCCGTGCGGTTCCTGGCCCTCCTAAGTGTGCTGTTAAAGGGAAAGAACCACGAGACGATCACTCAAAATGGTGGGATGCAAGGCCCTTTTTACTTCTCATTTCCTGCCACGCCAACGCCCATACACAGAAACACTTTGCTTTCCCACCACGACGCTCTTCAAAGGTGACAGAGATAATCAGCCATGGTCTATAGAGTGTTTCTCACGTTGGTAATGTAGAAATATTGTTGATCTCACACAAGAACATTAAAAATAACACTAAAACATCCGTGTATGTTCAAGTGGAGCCTTTTTGGAAGTAGTGTAGTGTTTTAGAACAGTGCTCCGTGTGGCAGTGATCCATAGCTAGTGGTCTGTGTCTTTGTTGCCTCCACTGCTTGTACGACAGACGCCTCTTGTTGTCCTCCTCCTGCAAATAAAACAGAGGTGACCGTGTGAGTAGCTCTTTTGTTTCCTGTATTGCTGCGGTGGGACTTATGTCTGATCCATAGCTTCCTTCCCCTTCTCGTCCCCTCACTCGGTTCTTTGCCTCCAAGACAGGTGTACACAGAGGTGACATTACCATCGCTTTGCCTTCTACAACCCAAATCGTGCTGTGTTTATTTTCCATCGCAGCTTGAATGTGGAAACAGCGGGTAAAGGTAGGGAGGGTACTTTGTCTCAAACGCCACGCACCACTGAGGCAATTCAATCCCGCCATGCTTTCTTCCTTCCTTCCTTCCTTCCTTCGGCGCGGCAGCCCTTCCTTACGCTCCATGGACGCGGCGCCTCGCTCAAGGGGCGGCAAGTGTAAGCTAATGGGTTTGAGTTTGCATGGCATTAATTTACAGGCTACTGCACTTCTCTCCCCCTTTTACTCCTGCGTGGAGGAGGGGGCGGCGGCGTCCTTTGCGTTCACTGGGGAGGATCTGTGCCTGGGGCGGGCGGCGTGACGTGGGGCGCGGCGTGTGCATGGCAGGCAAAGGAGGCTGTCTGCCATCCTGCCACACACTAATGCCATCTACAGCGCTGCCGGGCTCTCCCCCTTCCAAAACAACAAGCCTCAGTGAAATAACGTGAACAAATAAACGGCTACAGCGACGCGTCTAATGGTGTCCCAGTGCGTGCAATTATCTCGGTGGCAGTGTGTTACCTGACTCTGCAGTGTGGGAGACCTGGGAGAGCTGGGAGAGGCGAGAGAGAGAGAGAGTCCATGCAGGTGGAAAATACACGACAGGTGAGGCAACATCCAGGCGGCGAGACAAGACTACAGGTAAATCCAGGGAGCGACACGAGGCGCTGACAGGTGAGGGAGGAGAGCAGGTAAGGCAGCTCATCCAATAAGGTGGGCCCGGCCATCCTGAGAGAGAGAGAGAGAGAGAGAGAGAGAGAGAGAGAGAGAGAGAGAGAGAGAGAGAGAGAGAGAGAGAGAGAGAGAGAGAGAGATCCACTGAAATATACAACACCAAGAAAAGGCAACAGAGGAGGAGGAAACATTTGAAAGACGCAAAGAAGAGGAAGACAATGAGACCAAAGAGTAGCCAGGTGAGGAAGAGGCAAGGACAGCTGAGGAGGAGGAAGAGGAAGAGGAGGAGGAGGAGGAGGAGGAGGAGGAGGAGGAGGAGGAGGAGGAGGAGGAGGAGGAGGAGCAGGAGGAGGAGCAGCAGCAGCGGCCCTCAGGTGAGCACTATTCTCCAGGTAGGGTCGACTCAGGGCGGTGTTCTGTCTCCTTTAAGTGTCTCCTCCCTTGCGTACACCATTGATCTATTGCCGACGCGCCCTGCCGCCACTCCCTCGCCCGCTTCCCTGCGCCCACACGCCCACCCTGCCACCCTGCCACCCTGTCACCCTCACCCTGCCATCTTCAGCCTCCCTTGTCCCTCCCTCTGTCTTCTAGGGAGAGTTCAGTGCCTTCTGTCTCTTCATGTTTTGATCGGGTATTGTTAGTGTTAGTTTTTGCAAGTTTTTTTGTTTTTTTCTTCATGTTTTATTGCCAAAAGTCTCTCTCTCTCTCTCTCTCTCTCTCTCTCTCTCTCTCTCTCTCTCTCTCTCTCTCTCTCTCTCTCTGTTTGTCACTTTTCCCTCCTCCGTGTCGTCATTTTCATCCCCTTTCTATTTCCGCGTCCTCTTCCTTCCTCTTCGCTGTCTCTGCCGCAATTTCCCTCCCTCCCTCCCTCCCTCCCTGCCATCAATCCTCCTCTCCGTCCTACGTGTAACTTGTTTCTCTTCCTTTCCTCCCTCCCTCCCTCCCTCCCTCCGGCGCTCCCTTCCTCCCTTCCACCTTGTTTCTTTGCTTCCCTCCTCGCTTCTCCTGTTCTTTAATTCTCTCTCTCTCTCTCTCTCTCTCTCTCTCTCTCTCTCTCTCTCTCTCTCTCTCTCTCTCTCTCTCTCTCTCTCTCTCTCGTCGCAATATCAAACTGGTGCATTATGGGAGGGAAAAAACAGAAAACGGAGGCTGAGGTATCAAGTTCTATTGGTTTTTCATTTCCTGTGGACTGACGTGATGTTTGTTCTATGTATATTTCTAAACTACATATCATATACATACGGTTCCTCCCTCCCTCCCTTTCCCCCTTCCTAGACTCTCTCTCTCTCCTCTAAAAGTCCCCCCCCTCTCTCTCTCTCTCTCTCTCTCTCTCTAAGAAGGGGGTCCAGCCAGGGGCAAATTAAATAGTGGTAAAAAAAGGGCCCACTGAAATGAACGTCCCTAAAAAAAGGCCCCACTGAAATTAAAGTCCCTAAAAAAAAGCAAAATAAAACAGTGGATTATTATTATTTTTCTTTTTTTAACTTACAAGATCCTCAACCATAGCTTTCCTGAGTACGTCATTCGCAGCTTATTATTATTATTATTTCTTTTTTCTATTTCTCTTTTTCAGACGCGTGTTTGCTTCCTGCTTTATTAACTCATCTCACCTGTTGCTCCTCCCCTGTTGTGTATCTCCAGCGGGCGAGTCTCCCCCTACCCCCCACCCCCGGGAAGAGATGACGCCTCGTGCAGCGCCACCTGGTGAGAGAGAGAGAGAGAGAGAGAGAGAGAGAGAGAGAGAGA
>CM035195.1:5448680-5459938 GCA_020233015.1 Callinectes sapidus | reverse complement strand
GAGAGAGAGAGAGAGAGAGAGAGAGAGAGAGAGAGAGAGAGTGAGTTGATTTTCTGTCTTCTTGCTATATAAGATAGAAGGGATAACAACAAAAATAAATTAATAACTACAACAGCAACAGCAGCAGCAACAACAACAACGACAATAACAGCGACAGCAGCAGCAACAACAATAACAACAACAACAACCTGTAAATGGTTTTACAGTTGTGGGCATAACACTTACAACCCAAGAAACAGTGCAGCATTACCTTCTAGTATGAAATATCTAAAAAAAAGAAAGAAAAAAACCATTAAATATAGAAAACTTTGACTTATTTCAATTTTTTTTCTTTTTAATCAGAAGAAAACCCGAGAAGAACAGCAAGAAGGCCGGGTCAGGAAGGCGTAAATAGTAAGGCCATAGTTCAATGTCCTGCACTACAGTCACCCGCCACTACTGAACACAGTGCAGCCCACCAGGTGTCCCTCTCTTCCCCCAGTGCTTGAGGTGCAAAGAATAACGTTGTTTTCATACCCAGACCTTAATTGGCGCTTCTTTCTAGGCGTCAGTTTCCGAGTGGCTGGGGTGAGCGGGGAACCACTGAGGTCTGTGTTCAGAAACTGTTTGCTCTCTTACCACGACTATTTTTACAGAGATAGTTAGCTGCGTTCTCAAGAGTTTGTCCCGTTAATAATGTTGAAATACTGTTAATCTGCCACTAGAGCCACAAGAACACACCTAAAAACTCATTAGATTTGAAGTAGAGCGAGAGTACAGCGCAGAAGTGTTTCAGTGTGTGTGTTCCTGAGATATAAGGCAGGGAGGGAAGAGTGGCGCAGGTGTGAAAGGCACTCACTGGTCAGTGGCGTATTGACACGGCTGTGTTGGCCTCAGCAGATTCTGTCTCGTTACAGAAATCTGTCAGACACTTGTCAAGTTAACAGGGCGGCGTGTCGCTGGCAGGCGGGCCCTTCCTCCCCTCCCCCCTCCCACGCACCTGAAGCCTGCACCTCTACCTGGCTTCCCTCCTCCTGCTGCTGCTGTTGCTGTTCCCTCCACTGTCGCGCTGCCGTGCCCTTGTCTCGCCCCAACAGGACCCAAAAAACAAAGCAATTCATATTTTCCTTTTCTTTTCTCTATAAATCGTGAATAGTGTTTTGTACATGGAATCAGTGGATAAAAAACGCTGAATAATGCCTTTTCCCCCCTCTCTTTCTTACAACGTAAAGCTGACTCAGGACTGTATCAGGTTATCTCTACCACTTATATTTCCTGTTCCCGCTGCGCTGCACGTCCCCGCAGCTACACTTTAAACATGCCGGCCTTGTATTGTGTCGGGAGGTAAAGCCAGTCTATCAAAGGCTAACAAACAAAGTCTGTCACTGAAGTTCCTGTGAATCTTTTGAGTCACTGAGAGGGAAGTGATCAGTACGCCAGCTGATCACCTTCTGGGTAAACACCAGTGACAATTTCACTTCAATAACGGGACATCATGGAAAAAAGAGAATAGTTATAGTAGAGAAACAACAATACTTCTGAAACAGGAAACAGGGCAGCAAGTGGTTAGTAAGGCAGGTCACCTGAGCTCTGAAAGCACTGCAGTCACGCCACTTGCAGAATGCCAAACAGACCGGGATAGCGAAACACAATCTCTCCAACAGAAAACGGGGAGTAAGGTGGGATATCTATAAGTCTATAGCTCTCTCTCTCTCTCTCTCTCTCTCTCTCTCTCTCTCTCTCTCTCTCTCTCTCTCTCTCTCTCTCTCTCTCTCTCTCTAGGGGTGCGAAAAAGACAGGGAATATGGAACGCTCGTCGTGGCGCGCCTTCCCCCAAACTGCAGCCATTTTTGGACACCGAACGGCTCTATGCCTCGGGATTTCCCTTCAGTTCCACCAGGTTATATTTACATGCAAATATGGGCCTATGGTGGCAGCGGGTGGAGGGGCAGCCCGCCATTACTTGTCAGGTGACGGTCGTTAGCTGGTAGCCAGGTGAGATGTTCGCCGCGGCCCCAGCACACCTGTCCCGATAAACAAAACTCCCGGACAAATGATGGCAAAGTGTAAACAAAGTGAAGGAGAAGAAAATAGAATAATAAAAGTGGGGGAAAAGAGTGTTGATAGGTCTGTTGGATGGTGCTTCAGCTCACTATCTTTTTTGATGATTAAAAAAGGGTATATCTTATTCATTTTACTTTTCTATATACAGTAGTCTGGTTTGTTTTTTCTTTTATAACTTAGTTCTTAATAATTTTGATCAGCAATGGAAAAATGAAAAAAAACAACAATAATAATAAAGAAATGATTGAAACTGCAAACATAAATGGAAAAAATAATGTCATTACAAAAAAACCCACAATGCTAAACAGATTTTTTTATTATCCTTTTACTTATTCATTAATCGCATCATTGATCCATTCATATATGCAGTAACTGATTGCTTTATGATTTCACCCATTCATTCATTTACTTACTTATTTACCTATTCATTGATTCCTGCCATCAAATCTGTTAGTGCGCCACAAAACGGGAGGGAGGAGCTGTGGCGGGGAGAGGGAGGGGAGGATGCGACACCTGCCTCCTGTGGGTGCTGCAGGCGAGGCGTGTGGGGCGGCGTTGGCGTGGTTAGCGTAGGATGGCTGGGGTCGTGGGTGGGCGCGGTGCTCAGGATAACGTACAGCAGTGTCGGTCGCCAGTCTGATTTCCCTTGTGCCCGCCACACTATGAATATACGACTTTACTGGTGTTCTCGGGCGTGTCTGCAGCTCAGGGGAAGGAGGGAAGGGAAGAGAAGAGAGGAACGGAGGATATCCACACAGAAAGATGGAGGAAAACTGAGGAGTGGGAAGGAGGGAAAAAAAGGAGAGGTGGAGCACTCTGAAATTTCCACATCAGCCATAGAAAAGGCAATTCGCATCCGTGGTAGGAAAGGTTTGGCCCGGCAAAGTTTTGTGAGTGCATGTAAAATTCCATTACGATTTTTCTATCCTTTTTCCGCCTCGCCGCGATGGTTCTGACTCAGGTTAACAAGCGGCTGGCGTGAGGCGTGACTTTCCTCTGTCAGTTAGTCACGAGTTCGACATGGGCGGCGGCGGCGGCGGTGGCGGTGGCGACCCGTCACAGTGTCGATTAGGCAAACAGAATTTCAGAGTCAATCAGGAGAAAGCTGCACTGCCACAGATAAGCGAGTGTTCAGAATATTGTTTTTCTTTTTTTTTCCATACTGTTTGTTGCAACGGTTCAGTGACGCAACAACTCTGGCTTACGACATTTCCCCCTTTTTTCCTCCCCTTCTTTCCCCTCACCTTTGTTTCCAGTACGTGCTCCATCCCCTTCACTTACCTCCCTTCTCCCTCCCATAACGACTCCCTTTCCATTTCCTTTCCTACCCAAACGTGACCCATTTTCATCCGCACTTTACCGTGCCTAAAAGTCTCTCCTCCCTCTCCTCATCCCGAGACACGTTGTCCCGTCACTTCTCAGGCAACATCATCCCGACACTCGCGTGCCGTCTCACCTCAGCACAGCACAGCACAGCACGCCATGCCATGCACTGGTCCTGTTACCCATGTGGCTGTGGCTCCTCAAGCCTGCATGATAAGACGGTCTGCATGGCGCAACACAAACTCAACAACACACAACAGACAACAGAGTGACAGTGGCGGCTCGTGTCTCCTGTACTTATGTAGTTCCTGCGTGACTTAGTTTGGGAATTCAGCACAAAAGTTACAGGGTTATCATGCTCTTTTATCACAGCAACATGCAAACTTACACTCTGAGAGTCAAGAGTAATGGCCACTAACTTTATGAGAGAACGAGAGAAAGTCTTTACTTATGAATAAGGAGTTTTGTAACAAAAAGTTGCTATACTAAAGCATGTTAAAAGATGAGAAGGTCAAATCCCGCTCTGTGAGTGCAGTGCCGCAGCCTTTGGCGCCGTGGGCGAGGGAGGCCCCGAGGAGGCAGCAGCGGCGCCGCTGAGGGCGCTGAGGGAGGGCCCTGCCTGCCTCGCCTGCCTGCTAATGGACGCGCCAATCCACTGTGTGAGCAAAACCTTCAACATTGTCTCGCTGGAAATAATGATTCCTGGATTTTGACGTTCCTGTGTGTGTGTGTGTGTGTGTGTGTGTGTGTGGGTGGTGTGTGGTGTGTGGTGTGTGGTTGCTCTATATATCTATATATATATATATATATATATATATATATATATATATATATATATATATATATATATATATATATATAAACGTTAGTTATTAGAGGGGTTTTGGAATCTCTCGTGATGTCGATCCATTTGCAATATTGGCTGGACGAAAATATTTCCATAATTTGAAA
Source organism: Callinectes sapidus (assembly GCA_020233015.1). NCBI lineage: Eukaryota > Metazoa > Arthropoda > Malacostraca > Decapoda > Portunidae > Callinectes > Callinectes sapidus. The sequence continues at coordinate 5,455,621 of CM035195.1, read as the reverse complement.
GCCATCGTTATCTGAGTCTGCCACAGCCCGCCTCCTGCAGGCTGGAGACAAGCTGTGCTTTAGTTTACCTGGGGCGTCGAGAGGCACGACATGTCTCGGCAGGCTAGTGGCGTGAGTGGCGCTGGTGGTGGCAGGGCGGTGGCAGGGCAGCGCGGCGGCGGCCACTGCTTGATGGAGGACAATGGAGGGCGTTTCCTCAAACGGATGACTCTGGCCTGCGGTCCAAGCGAGTTTCTGCTTCACGATTATGGGAAGCAGGATGGAACGTGGCGGGTCGTGCCCAACCTTCCGCCGCGCCAGCTTCTGCAATCACCGCCGTTTCCTGCGTCTTTCTGACTCGGAAATGAAGCCAGAAATGAGGGGTCTGTTGTTCGGCCAGCCAGCCAGGATGCGACGTGCACCGCATGGCTGCCGCGCCGCCCTGGCTCGCCGACACCTCAGCTGGACAGTGACTGGCGTGGTGCAGGTGTTCACTCCGCATTACGACAGGTGGCCATTGCAATACATCAAGAACAACACCACTTAACATTTGATAAATGTAAAGGTCAGTGTGCTTTATGACGATTGCCTGGACTTGGCTCCTCCGCTACCACTGAGGATGCCGCGTCAAGTGAACCTCACTCACTCCTCAAGTAACGCGGCCACCACAGCAAGACGCGAGCCGTCCACCACAGCACACGCTGGGGCGGGACACCAAGCCACATCAGACCACGCCAGACCAGACCAGAGCAGAGCAGCGCGAGGGGAAGTAATTAGCTTCGTGCAGCACTGAGTCAGACAAGCAAGCACGTGTGAGACAGTTTTGAAGGGGAGAGCATGACATGGCTAGCCGAGCACAACAAGGGGCGAGGTATTGATCCGAAGCTTCGTCACACCCTCGCAGCCGTCGCGTGGACCACCGACACCTGACTTATTCCTCGCAACGATACGGGACGCGTTCATCTCCCATCCAACACTGAGATGCCAGCGGTGACGTACTGAGTTGGCCATCAGCGTCAGGTGCGAGATAAGCTGTTGGGAGCAGCTTAGATCCCTCCCTCCCTCCATCACAGTGCAGTTGGCAGATAGTCCAAAGCTACGTCACTCTTCAGGGCAGCTGACGATGATACCTACAGGATAAACTTGCACCTAAGATTATAAGAACTTAAGAAAATGAGGGCAGGTGCAAGAGGCCATTAGATCTACTCGTGGCAGTCCCTGTGTGAGCACCGCTGCCTAATTCCTCCTGTCATCCTCATCCATAAACTTGTCTGACCTGTTAAAACTCATTGTCTCAGCACTACCAATGTGACCTGCAACCTTGATTTTAACACTCGCATTCTTGTTGTGTGTTGTGTAATAAGAACAAGACTAATGAAACACTGCAGCTAATTCTCCTCCTATCACTCCACAACACAAAAAACAACGATATGTTATTTAGTTAAAGATTTAGAGACATTTTAGGGAGCAGGTGTCTCCAGTACCACTTTCACTGCGGCCTATCAACACTCATGGTAACCTGTCTTGAGTACCATCAGCCCCAGTACAATACCCTGTGATTAGCTCCACGACAGGTGATGAGGGAGGGAGGAAAGATGAGGGAGGGAGAAGATTTAAATAAAGGTGAGTGAAATACAGAAAAGTGAACTTGGGTGAAGCAAAAAAGCGCACCTGTAAAAAGATTTGAGTCTGCTAATGGAAGAAAATGAGAAAAGATGGAGGAGGAAGTGGCTGGATGATTGGGAGAAGAGAGAGAGGCAGGAGAAACAGATACAGGGAGAGAGGAAAGACGAAAGGAAGGAAAGAGAGTGAGGGAGGAATGCTGGGAAGAGATAGGAAGGAACAGATGCAGGGGAGGAAGAGAGAGCGATAGGAGAGAGAGGGAGAGGGAGAGGGAGAGGTGTGGTGTTGTGAGGTGATATGATGCTGGAAACTGCCGATGCGAAATGTGTCTTTTTTTTGTTTTACCCTTTTATTTTGGTGTTGCAGGTGGTCGTGAGGGAGTGGCTGGCTGCTTTATTGCCAGGCATGCCATTAACCACCTGCTGATGGCTCCCTATTGACAGGTGCGCCAGATAAACAACACACACACACACACACACACACAACTAAGGAATAGTCAGAGAAAAGCGGAATTCGAGGTAAATCCCAAAATAACAACAGATAAAAGGATAAAAACAAGATAAAAAGACCTCGAATATCAATAGAATAGTTTACCTTGCATTTGAACCCTTTCCTTTCTGCTTTCTACCTTTCATTTTCACTTGTTGCTTGCTCAATGTCCATCCATCCATCCATCCGTCTGTCCGTCCATTCATCCATTTCGTTGCAATATGAATCGGTGTCATATTATCATTTTCATGTCAAAGTGTATTGATTAAGAGTTTAATTCGATATCACTTCCCACCCTTTTTATTGCTCCGTCATAACCTTAACTCTTTTCAGTACTGGGACACATTTTCATATGTATTCAGCTTATTATTTAACGATTTTATAGAATTAGAAACTCATGTGGGGATTAAAATAGTACAGACTCTGGCCATTAATCTTCTGATCTCCATAGACACTTCCTGATGTCAACAAAATCGTCTAATTACACCCAAAACTCGTGAAAATGTGTCTCCGTTACTGAAGGGGTTAATGTAGTAGTTGAATGTGAGGTTCAGTACCCATTCATTCACCAACTACAAATGGATGAGTGAGACGGAAGATGTTCCTTAGTTTATAATGTTACCTGTAATTAGATTCACCCTTTTCAATGAGTACGATGAGACAGTTCCCACGTTCATGATATAATTTTCCTACATCTTGCATCTTCCCTCATTTTCTCAGGTTTTTATGTTCATTATTATTCATTATTTATTGATTAGATTCACTGGTCTAATGATGCAGTTCGTTAGTGCGTACATTCGTCTGTCGTTAAGCACCTCAGTTTCCATGGTTACCTCTTATGAGATTAACTTTATGAATTACCACGAGTTGTTGGCGCTCATGTTCATTATCTTGGGCTCTCTCCTTGTTGTTACCTGTGATTGATTAACTTCACAGGTTCAGTTGGTATAGAACTTGTTAGCTCCAAGTTCATTACCTCAACTTCCACCTGTGATTCATTAGTTCACCTGTTCAACTACTAATTGTTACCTCCTCCGTTCATCTCCAGTTCATTACCTCGTGGAATTTGTTTGGTTCTATTTAACTGTCTTGAGTAGATTAGAACATGTGTGTGTGTGTGTGTGTGTGTGTGTGTGTGTGTGTGTGTGTGTGTGTGTGTGTGTGTGTGTGTGTGTGTGTGTGTGTGTGTGTGTGTGATCTTTACTTTAGCAGACTTGTATAGATTAGACATTCCTGCTAGTCTGAATTCAAACGCTCCAAAGATAACGAATAAAAAACTGTAATTTCGTACGTTTTTATTAATCAATTTATCCTACCTACCTACCTACCTACCTACACACACACACACGAGTCATCAGAGAACACAGCCAGAACAAACCACGCTGTTCTCTTGCCTGCCTCGCTCTACAGCCCCACAACCCGCCCTGTGTACACGACGAAATCATAATTACAATTCCACTTCTCTTTGTACCTTCACGGGATGTTTACATGAAAGGCGCGCTCATCCCGGTGCCCCTGTGTGACGACCCCTGACATCCCGTGGGGAGCTGAGAGGCGGGGCGGGGCGGGGCGGGGCGAGGGGAAGGCGGGGCAGGGAAGAAGGGGCGAGGCTGGACGGAGGGGAAGCACTGAGATCTCACATTTTCCTTTCAACTAATTCCCGGTAAGAGTCGTGAGAGTCAAGGCTGAAAACTTTGAATGTAAGAATGCCAACAGAGAGAGAGAGCGAGAGAGAGAGAGAGAGAGAGAGAGAGAGAGAGAGAGAGAGAGAGAGAGAGAGAGAGAGAGAGAGAGAGAGAGAGAGAGAGCTTTTAGAATATCTGAGGTGACCTTTACTTCACTCAAACTTCCTCTTTCACTTTTCTACAGCAGGGAGGGAGGGAGGGAGGGAGGGAGGGAGGGAGGAGGAGCGCCGAGTGTCCTGATTAACCAGCATTCACCACCCAGGGCCTCCTCAGGGATAAAATATGCGGGAAATACATCCTAAAACACCAGCGCCGAACCTCCCCTACACTGAAAGGGAGTTATTTGAAGTTACTCGTGTTTTCAAAGGATGTTTTAATGATATTGAGAGATTAGCGAGACTTTCCACCTCAATAACAGGAGGAACAGTCGTGAAAACCCGGCTAATCATCTCTGTGGTCTTGGAAAATAGACGTGGTGTGAGAGAGTCAAGTGTTTCTGAATACGGTCCATAAACTCCAAGTACTCGAGATGATGGGATGGTTACGAGCACTGGGTTAACAGCAAAGACACGCCTACACACTCACTCTCTCTCTCTCTCTTACTGGTGATTCCGGCTTCGGCTCTGGGAAAAAGACACGACGTTTGGAGACTAAACTAAGTACACTACACGACTCAAACCGTAGCATGTGGTATAAAAAATCGCCTTAATACCGCAGAAAAGCAAAGTTTGGGCGAAGGAAACCGTCCGTGTAGGCGAAAAAGAGAAAAAGAGAGAGAGAAAGAGAGAGAGAGAGAGGGAGAGAGAAATGTGTAACTCGCGGATCGGAACAAAGGCATCACGTTTGTATATGAAAGTTTGCCGCTGAACTTGCATGATATCACTCACACGACGAACGCGCGCCATTCACACACACACACACTGGCCTGCTGATGCTGCGCCAGATATTACGACTCCAGACGGTGACGAGAGAGAGAGAGAGAGAGAGAGAGAGAGAGAGAGAGAGAGAGAGAGAGAGAGAGAGAGAGAGAGAGAGAGAGAGAATATACCAAACTATCTTATTCAGGACAATAAAACATGAGATTTATGAAATTGTGGAGGAGGAGGAGGAGGAGGAGGAGGAGGAGGAGGAGGAGGAGGAGGAGGAGGAGGAAGGAAGGAATGTCATGTACCACTGAAAACACCCTTTAGCCCACAACTTCCCGTAAAAACCCCACATTATAAATAAAAAAAGAAAAAAATACAAAATGCAATTACAGAAGATAAAGACGAGTTTTAAGACAAGAAACTCGTCTAAGAAAAAGCTACATACTTTATTAATACTTTATAAATATAGCCCCAGGTGTACATAATTACTATCACACCTTAGCCCTAACGACCCCCATCCCCCCAAAACACTGCAGTACATAACAGGTGTCTTGAGGCAGTGTACTCAGGAAGGGGACAGGTGTGGGCACTCGCTACTAGGAATAAAGTACGATTTACAAGTATAATGAGGAAATTAATTAACCGAGAACCCGAAATTATGTTAGACTGGTTAGTTTATACAGCTACTAATTACCTCGAAACTGTTAATTATCTTGGCGATGCTAATTACCTGGCTGCGAATTCCAGGTGTGGCAATCAGTAGGGGTGCAGGGCAAGGAGGGGCGGGGCACAGCTGGCTAGGGGGGGGTGGGGGGTGGTTGGTTTGGGGCAGAGTGGGGCAGGGACTTTGGGTTTTCCTGGTTAAGTCAATGTATAACTTTGGGATGCCTCGTGCCTTTGCTTCCTTGTCAAAACCAGTGTGTGTGTGTGTGTGTGTGTGTGTGTGTGTGTGTGTGTGACCGGGACGCACGCACACACATACATATGATACACTGAAAACATACAAACCTAAAATGAATCTGGCAAAAAAAAAGAGATCAAGTAATGAAGAAAAGGCAGAAAAAAATATATTTATACCAAACGAACTATGCAGACGACAAGAAATAAGACTTAAAACTGCAGAGAAAGAGAAGAAAGAAAGAAAGAAAGAAGAAAACACGAAAAAAAGCAACAACAACAAGTAAAGCAAGCAAGCAAGCAAGCAAGGGAGAAGCAAGAAACAATCGGGAGGAATAACTAAGAGACATTTCCTTCTGGCCAAATGTTTCCTTGATGCGGCGAAGAGGCACCAACACACACTTAGGGAGGCGATGTGTGTGATGGGCTGCTAAAAAAACCCTGAAACAAACACACACAGAGACACACATACATACAGACACACACAGACACACACACAAGCTTCCCTCTCGTCCCTTACCTCTCCTTCCCTCCCTCCTCCTCCTCCCTATTTTTCCCTTTCACCGGATCAGTTAATTAACTCTCAACCGTCATTAATGGACCCCCTTTTTTATAGCCCAGATAATCCGGCGCGTGGACCCGGAGCGGTGGGAGATACAATTTTACCGCGGGTTAAGTTACTTTTTGGTCCACCGAACTCTGTGTTATAAAATGGGTGAGTGTGAGCGAGGTGGTGCTTCCTAAAGACTCTCTCTCTCCCCCCCCTTCTCTCTCTCTCTCTCAAGCAGCGGTGTTCTGAGCTAACTGGAGAAAAGGTCTTGGTTGTTAATGCTGTTGTTCATTCTCCTTAGTCAGTTCAAAATCTTGCTCTGTTTTGTCGATTAGAACACTTAAGGTCTCCACTTTATAGAATTAAACACTCAGTCTCTCTCTCTCTCTAGTTTGTCGATTCAATTGTAGCTGTGGGAGGGACGGGAGAAAAGGTTAATGCAGCTGTTCAATCTCTTTAGTTAGTCAATTCAAAACCTTGCTCTGTTTTTTTTCGATTAGAACAGTTAAACTCTCCACTTCATAGAATCAAACACTCAGTCTCTCTTTACTTTGTCGATTCAAATACCCCATCTCTTTAGTTTATGAAATTCAGTCCCTTTTGCTCGTTTATTTGTTGTCTGTTTGTTTGTCGGTTCAAGATTCAATTATATTTTTTCTCGCGTCGATACGTGAGATAAGATAAGGTTCTTTCAAGACAAACAACTGTATGTAAATGTAAAGAAAAAGATAGACAGGATTCATTGCGGAAATTGTGAAATAACTATGCTTCTCTCTCTCTCTCTCTCTCTCTCTCTCTCTCTCTCTCTCTCTCTCTCTCTCTCTCTCTCTCTCTCTCTCTCTCTCTCTCTCT
>CM035195.1:5424270-5442245 GCA_020233015.1 Callinectes sapidus | reverse complement strand
AGAGAGAGAGAGAGAGAGGGAGAGGGAGAGGTGTGGTGTTGTGAGGTGATATGATGCTGGAAACTGCCGATGCGAAATGTGTCTTTTTTTTGTTTTACCCTTTTATTTTGGTGTTGCAGGTGGTCGTGAGGGAGTGGCTGGCTGCTTTATTGCCAAGCATGCCATTAACCACCTGCTGATGGCTCCCTATTGACAGGTGCGCCAGATAAACAACACATGCACACACACACACACACACACACACACACACACACACACACACACACAACTAAGGAATAGTCAGAGAAAAGCGGAATTCGAGGTAAATCCCAAAATAACAACAGATAAAAGGATAAAAACAAGATAAAAGACCTCGAATATCAATAGAATAGTTTACCTTGCATTTGAACCCTTTCCTTTCTGCTTTCTACCTTTCATTTTCATTTGTTGCTTGCTCAATGTTCATCCATCCATCCATCAATGTATCCATTTCGTTGCAATATGAATCGGTGTCATATTATCATTTTCATGTCAAAGTGTATTGATTAAGAGTTTAATTCGATATCCCTTCCCACCCTTTTTATTGCTCCGTCATAACCTTAACTCTTTTCAGTACAGGGACGCATTTTCATATTCATTCAGCTTATTATTTAACGATTTTATACACGTTTAGAAACTCATGTGGGGATTGAAATAGTACAGACTCTGGCCATTAATCTTCTGACCTCCATAGACACTTCCTGATGTCAACAAAATCGTCTAATTACACCCAAAACTCGTGAAAATGTGTCTCCGTTACTGAAGGGGATAATGCAGTAGTTGAATGTGAGATTCAGTACCCATTCATTCACCAACTACAAATGGATGAGTGAGACGGATGAGGTTCTTTAGTTTACAATGTTACCTGTAATTAGATTCACCCTTTTCAATGAGTACGATGAGTCTGTTCCCACGTTCATGATACAATTTTCCTACATCTTGCATCTCCCCTCAATTTCTCAGGTTTTTATGTTCATTATTATTCATTATTTATTGATTAGATTCACTGGTTTAATGATGCAGTTCGTTAGTGCGTACATTCGTCTGTCGTTGAGCAATTCAGTTTCCATGGTTACCTGTTATGAGATTAACTTTATGAATTACCACGAGTTGTTGGCGCTCATGTTCATTATCTTGGGCTCTCTCCTTGTTGTTACCTGTGATTGATTAACTTGACAGGTTCAGTTGGTATAGAACTTGTTAGCTCCAAGTTCATTACCTCAACTTCCACCTGTGATTCATTAGTTCACCTGTTCAACTACTAATTGTTACCTCCTCCGTTCATCTCCAGTTCATTACCTCGTGGAATTTGTTTGGTTCTATTTAACTGTCTTGAGTAGATTAGAATGTGTGTGTGTGTGTGTGTGTGTGTGTGTGTGTGTGTGTGTGTGTGTGTGTGTGTGTGTGTGTGTGTGTTTCCAGTAAATAAGAATCCTTTTACTTTAGCAGACTTATATGGATTAGACATTCCTGCTAGTCTGAATTCAAATGCTCCAAAGATAACGAATAAAAACTGTAATTTTGTACGTTTTTATTAATCAGTTTATCCTACCTACCTATCTACCTGCCTACACACACACACACACACACACACACGAGTCATCAGAGAGCACAGCCAGAACAAACCACGCTGTTCTCTTGCCTGCCTCGCTCCACAGCCCCACAACCCGCCCTGTGTACACGACGAAATTATAATTACAATTCCACTTCTCTTTGTACCTTCACGGGATGTTTACATGAAAGGCTCGCTCATCCCGGTGCCCCTGTGTGACGACCCCTGACATCCCGTGGGGAGCTGAGAGGCGGGGTGGGGCGGGGCGGGGCGAGGGGAAGGCGGGGCAGGGAAGAAGGGGCGGGGCTGGACGGAGGGGAAGCACTGAGATCTCACATTTTCCTTTCAACTAATTCCCGGTAAGAGTCGTGAGAGTCAAGGCTGAAAACTTTGAATGTAAGAATGCCAACAGAGAGAGAGCGAGAGCGAGAGCGAGAGAGAGAGAGAGAGAGAGAGAGAGAGAGAGAGAGAGAGAGAGAGAGAGAGAGAGAGAGCTTTTAGAACATCTGAGGTGACCTTTACTTCACCCAAACTTCCTCTTTCACTTTTCTACAGGAGGGAGGGGGGGAGGGAGGGAGGGAGGGAGGAGGAGGAGCGCCGAGTGTCCTGATTAACCAGCATTCACCACTCAGGGCCTCCTCAGGGATAAAAAATGCGGGAAATACATCCTAAAACACCAGCACCGAACCTCCCCTACACTGAAAGGAAGTTATTTGAAGTTACTCGTGTTTTCAAAGGATGTTTTAATGATACTGAGAGATTAGCGAGACTTTCCACCTCAATAACAGGAGGAAACAGTCGTGAAAACCCGACTAATCATCTCTGTGGTCTTGGAAAATAGACGTGGTGTGAGAGAGTAAAGTGTTTCTGAATACGGTCCATAAACTCCAAGTACTCGAGATGATGGGATGGTTACGAGCACTGGGTTAACAGCAAAGACACGCCTACACACTCACTCTCTCTCTCACTCTCTCTCTCTTACTGGTGACTCCGGCTTCGGCTCTGGTAAAAAGACACGACGTTTGGAGACTAAACTAAGTACACTACACGACTCAAACCGTAGCATGTGGTATAAAAAATCGCCTTAATACCGCAGAAAAGCAAAGTTTGGGCAAAGGAAACCGTCCGTGTAGGCAAAAAAAAGAGAGAAAGAGAGAGAGAGAGAGAGAAATGTGTAACTCGCGGATAGGAACAAAGGCATCACGTTTGTACTGTATATGAAAGTTTGCCGCTGAACTTGCATGATATCACTCACACGACGAACGCGCGCCATTCACACACACACACACACTGGCCTGCTGATGCTGCGCCAGATATTACGACTCCAGACGGTGACGAGAGAGAGAGAGAGAGAGAGAGAGAGAGAGAGAGAGAGAGAGAGAGAGAGAGAGAGAGAGAGAGAGAGAGAGAGAATATACCAAACTATCTTATTCAGGACAATAAAACATGAGAGATTTATGAAATTGTGGAGGAGGAGGAGGAGGAGGAGGAGGAGGAGGAGGAGGAGGAGGAGGAGGAAGGAATGTCATGTACCACTGAAAACACCCTTTGGCCCACAACTTCCCGTAAAAACCCCACATTATAAATAAAAAAAAGAAAAAAATACAAAATACAATTACAGAATATAAAGACGAGTTTTAAGACAAGAAACTCGTGTAAGAAAAAGCTACATACTTACGAACCTGTGTTAATATAGCCCCAGGTGTACATAATTACTATCACACCTTAGCCCTAACGACACCACCCCCCCCCCACACACACACTGCAGTACATACCAGGTGTCTTGAGGTAGTGTACTCAGGAAGGGGACAGGTGTGGGTACTCGCAACTAGGAATAAAGTACGATTTACAAGTATAATGAGGAAATTAATTAACCGAGAACCCGAAATTATGTTAGACTGGTTAGTTTATACAGCTACTAATTACCTCGGAACTGTTAATTATCTTGGCGATGCTAATTACCTGGTTGCGAATTCCAGGTGTGGCAATCAGCGGGTGTGCAGGGCAAGGAGGGGCGGGGCACAGCTGGTTATGGGGTGGGGTGGGGGGTGGGGGTTGGGGCAGAGCGGGGCAGGGACTTTGGGTTTTCCTGGTTAAGTCAATGTATAACTTTGGGATGCCTCGTGCCTTTGCTTCCTTGTCAAAACCAGTGTGTGTGTGTGTGTGTGTGTGTGTGTGTGTGTGTGTGTGTGTGTGTGTGTGTGTGTGTGTGTGTGTGTGTGTGTGTGTGTGTGACCGGCACGCACGCACACACATACATATGATACACTGAAAACATACAAACCTAAAATGAATCTGGCAAAAAAACAGAGATCAAGTAATGAAGAAAAGGCAGAAAAGAATATATTGATACCAAACGAACTATGCAGACGACAAGAAATAAGACTTAAAACTGCAGAGAAAGAGAAGAAAGAAGAAAGAAAGAAAGAGAAAGAAGAAAACACGAAAAAAAGCAACAACAACAAGTAAAGCAAGCAAGCAAGGGAGAGGCAAGAATCAATCGGGAGGAATAACTAAGAGACATTTCCTTCTGGCCAAATGTTTCCTTGATGTGGCGAAGAGGCAGCAACACACACTTAGGGAGGCGATGTGTGTGATGGGCTGCTAAAAAACCGTGAAACAAACACACATAGAGACACACACACATACAGACACACAGACACAAGCTTTCCTCTCGTCCCTTACCTCTCCTTCCCTCCCTCCTCCTCCTCCCTATTTTTCCCTTTCACCGGATCAGTTAATTAACTCTCAACCGTCATTAATGGACCCCCTTTTTTATAGCCCAGATAATCCGGCGCGTGGACCCGGAGCGGTGGGAGATACAATTTTACCGCGGGTTAAGTTACTTTTTGGTCCACCGAACTCTGTGTTATAAAATGGGTGAGTGTGAGCGAGGTGGTGCTTCCTAAAGGCTCTCTCTCTCTCCCCCCCCCCTCTCTCTCTCTCTCTCAGCGGTGTTCTGAGCTAACTGGAGAAAAGGTCTTGGTTGTTAATGCTGTTGTTCATTCTCCTTAGTCAGTTCAAAACCTTACTCTGCTTTGTCGATTAGAACACTTAAGGTCTCCACTTTATAGGATTAAACACTCAGTCTCTCTCTCTCTAGTTTGTCGATTCAATTGTAGCTGTGGGAGGGACGGGAGGAAAGGTTAATGCAGCTGTTCAATCTCTTTAGTTAGTCAATTCAAAACCTTGCTCTGTTTTTTTTCGATTAGAACACTTAAGCTCTCCACTTCATAGAATCAAACACTCAGTCTCTCTTTACTTTGTCGATTCAAATACCCCATCTGTTTCGTTTATGAAATTCAGTCTCTTTTGCTCGTTTATTTGTCTGTTTGTTTGTCGGTTCAAGATTCAATTATATTTTTTTCTCGCGTCGATACGTGAGACCAGATCAGGTTCTTTCAAGACAAACAACTGTATGTAAATGTAAAGAAAAAGATAGACAGGATTCATTGCGAAAATTGTGAAATAACTATGCTTCTCTCTCTCTCTCTCTCTCTCTCTCTCTCTCTCTCTCTCTCTCTCTCTCTCTCTCTCTCTCTCTCACATACATATAACGAAAACCATCTGATATCGCAGTTCAGTCCAGTTTCTATTGTAAACTCGCCTGAAAAGTTGTTTTAATATTCAGACGAGGAGGAGACTGCCACAGAGTTCCTCCTCCTCCTCCTCCTGCTGCCCCAGTGACCCACCTCCCCAACACGCAACGGACAGGTTCATAACAGTGTGGCTTTTACAGTCCCGCCACATCCTCGGTGACGCACACCAGGAGAAATAAGCCAGGGAATAGAGCCATTGGGAGGGCAAGGCAGTGAGTGAGGCATCTTCGTGGCGCGTTCAGACTATATCTCCCTGTCTGCTGCTGTACACTCCGCTCTTCTCTTGCTATCTGAGTGTATCTCTTGCTTATTGAGTCTTATCTGGCTACATGTGGTTTGATGTTCTTGGGTGTCTATATATGTAGCCTTTATATCTTTTCTAGTTGATTTAATGTAGCTATTTTGTTCTTAGTTTGTTCTTGCTTTGGCTTTTTTTGGTTTTCGTGATGTTTATTGGAGTCTTGTTTGTCTAAAAGGGATTGTTTATTAGGGAGTGGTTTGTTGTTATTGCGTGTTTGTGTATTTAGCCCCTTCAGTACTGAGACACATTTTTACCAAGAGTTCTGGGTGTGATTAGACGATTTTATTAACGTTAGGAAGGCTTGTTGAAGATCAGAAGATTAAAGAGTGATACATGGCAGTCAACGAGCTAAGTCATTATACCTATTTGTGGCAGTCCCAATGTGAACACCTCAGCCTACTTTTTGCTTAGTTGTCCTTCGTTCACTGTTGTCTACATTGAATGCACGTCTGGCTATATAGTATTCAAGCCTGTCTGTACTCTATTCATGGCTGTCTCTGTGGGATTTATGCTTGCCTATATTAAATTCATGCTTGCCTTTACCCATGCATGTCTGTCCATTATTCAGTATCTACCTGTTTATATTGAATTCATGCTTGTCCATTCAGCACACAAGTCTGTTTATGTGAGATTCATACTTAATGATATTGTATTCATGATTGTTTGTGTGCAATGTACGTCTCTCTTTATCGAATATGACGTGTTTCTCTAATAAAGATGAAATAAATGAGAACAATTGCCTTTTCACTTCCTTACATTCCTGGATAATTTTCACACTCGCGGGAAAGTTGTAGGAACCCCCCTCCCCCACCCTCTCTCTCTCTCTCTGAGCTTCGTAGTAGTTAACTTGCATTATCTGACGAGGGATTACTTGCATTGTTTTCTCTTGGATTCATCACGATCACCACCGCATCTCTTCTTGACACGGAAACCCAACATTAAACGATAAAAGAGAAAGCCCGGAGCCGAAGAGCCGCCCTTGCTGATACCTTGTGTTGGTTTGTTTGTTTAGTCAGTGAGTGTTTCATTACCAAGGGAGCGGCACATAAGGTGAACACAATCTCCTCACAAAAGCTATCACGACTCTCTCATAAAAAAGAGTGTGTAGGTCAACATGACGCCCCTCCGGTCAATATTATCCCAGCAGACAGCGAGCAGAGGGACGCTTTGATCCCTGGTGGAGTACAACGCACCTCAGGCTTGGTCAAGTGAACCCTGCCTGTGTCTTGATGCGCCTGTCAATACCACTGCCAGACACATCCATTACACAGACAAAAGGTTCAGTCTCACGTCACGGCGACAGGAACAACAACACTGCGCTGGGGAGGGCACGCGCTGCGGTGAGATTTGTAATGCCAGTAATGCCTCTTGCTTCCCTTCCTGGTGATAATGTAGTCAGAGAGAGAGAGAGAGCACTATGATGTACGGATGGTAGATAGCACGATGACCATTAGTTTTCCAATGAGCTGTTGACATCTAGACACCTCTCTCTCTCTCTCTACCTGATTCTGTACTTCGTCGCACCTTTGGCTTGAACTGTTTCAAGGAGATGTCCACACTCTTCTTCTCAAATGTTTGATATTTTACAGATGATACTTTTTGGAGATTGGCGTCTTTATCATTTATTTTATTTCTGTTCTCTTTATTTATCGTTGCAGGCCAGGGTGTGTCTTACTTCAAAAAATAAAAGCAGCGCACACACAGCCAATCCCCGCAAGCCAGCCAGCAGTGAGAGGCACAGGCTGGGAGAGAAAATGCCGTGAGCCACACGACCCACTGCTGGGAAATACCTGCAGTGGGAACAAAGGAATGAAAATTCTTCACTCCTCCTTGGCGGGCGCCAGGTATTTACACGGGCCACGGCCTCTCAATTGGACCCGCCGCCAGCCAGGAAGAACGTGGCCAGGTGGCGGCGGGTGGTGTCTGTGGCACAGTCAGTGGGACGGGACGGGACGAAGGGGTGAGTGAGGGTGACCAGAGCCTCAGGGCCATGCCAGGGACGGAACTGACTCAGCCCGTCTGGTCAATCCCCCGAGGCGCGCCACCCAGTGTCGCCCGCCGCTGCCTCACAAATGGGAAGGAAAAGAACGGGAGATATATGGTGGTGGATTTCATAGTTTAGATGTAATGTTGTTCAGCGTACCTGTTCATACCTGGGAACTGTTCTCCCTGTCCCCTCCAGTGCCAAGTATTCGTGTAATAATTGAATGTTAGTGACAGGTTTGGAGTGACGGAGGCGGGGCGGCCACTGGTGGGGGGTGAGAGTGACAGACTGTGACGGGTCTGATGGGTTCTGATGAATATAGTTATGCGCTCCAATAATTAAAGATTTGCCGGAATAATGAAATGGTGTTTCCTGTATTTAATTTGGTGGAGTTAATCTCGACACATACACATTCACACACACACACACACACACACACACACACACACACACATTTCCTCTACTTTCACTGAAAACGTCAAGATCACATACCCACCCGAAGGAAAACACACGGATCATTTATAGTCATAGAGAAAAGAGAACATACAGAAGGTTTTTTTTATCCTAGCAGCAGCAGCAGCAGCAGCAGCAGCAGCAGCAGCAGGAGCAGCAGCAGCAACAGCAGCAGCAGCAGGTGGATCATTGAAGCCACAATCTTTAAACAATGAGAGAATTGAAAGAAATGGAAGAAGGAGACCACAGGCATGGATGTAGGATTTCCCAGAGAGTTCCTGCACCAACACCACCACCACCACCACCACCACCACCACCATCACCAACAGCAGCAGCAGCAGCAGCACCCTCATCACCGCGCCCCCCTTCCAAGAGCCTGCCGCCGCTTAGTATTCTGGCCGCGTGAAAATTGTCTAATTTCAGGGGAAGTCGAGAGGCAGCGGGAAGGTGAAGGTCGTTACAAGGCACGCAAACTCCCCGATATTTTGTGAATGGGATGTTTTCTTGGCGTCTGGATGCAAAACGTATCTCCGGGCATGTGGAGCGGAGGGAAATAGGATGGCAGGGCGGCGAGGGCTGGGGCAATCTGGGAATACCTGAAGGGACCAGACGGAGAGAGAGAGAGAGAGAGAGAGAGAGAGAGAGAGAGAGAGAGAGAGAGAGAGAGAGAGAGAGAGAGAGAGAGAGAGAGGGGGGGTGCCATTGATTCTTCATAGGTATAAGAAGGCGCCGCTTACTCTTCTGTATCTGTAATAACGGCAACCTGTGCTCTCAGATTAACGAGAGTGGAGAGGAGGGGAGAATGACGCCTGGCTTTCATCACCACCACCACCACCGCCACCACCACCACCACCACCTCCTTACCTCTCCTACCTTTGGAACGCAATAGTGGTGGAAATAAAGGCATATAACACACCTTTATTCCTGACTAGTTTCCTATTACATCTTCAGGGTTTACACCACCTTACTTATACTTCTTTATACTTCCTTATACTTCCCTTGATCTATAGAATCCAATGATAAAGCCAGCCTTCTCCCTATAACTGTCTCTCTAAGCTTCTCTCTCCCTCAACATCACCTCACACAGCGCTAGCCAAAGATGAAGTCCCAGTTTTCCTCCATCACTGCTTTTCTCTCCCTCATCACCACCTCACACAGCGCTGGGAAACGGTAGGGTAATAGTTTTCCTCCCTGCCACTGCTTCTCTCTCCCTCATGACCTCACACAGCACTAGCCAAAGATGAGGTCCCAGTTTTCCTCCGTCACCGCCCCTCCAGGCTCCTCTCTCCCTGACCCACCCGCGGCCGTGTCACCGAGGCGGCTCCTGCACGACGCACTACTTAATATCACACGTGTCCACCGTAGCGCCACTCAGCCCTTCTCTTTTATGTTAAAATTTGTTTGCCAGAGGCTCCTCCACGGCATTTGGGAAACCTTTTACCCGTCCTTTGCTGGCGAGCCGCGGGTGAAAGCTCCAAGCCAACCCCGGAACCTCTTTTTTGTGTCTTTACTTTATGTTTCAGAAGAAATTAATACTCGTTTTCTTCCTGGGTCTTGAAATAGAAGTGTTTTTTTTTTTTTAACTTTTCCACAGATCAGCTCAAGTTACAACGTTCGCAAGCAAGAAATTAGCCTCGGTGGTAGGAATACAGAAAATTAATACTCGTTTTCTTCCTGGGTTTTGAAATAGAACAATTTTTCTTAATCTTTTCCGCAGATCAGCTCAAGTTAAAACGTTCGTAAGGAAGAAATTAGCCGCAGTGGTAAGAAATTAGCCTCGGTGGTAAAAATACAGAAAACACTTCGCTCTTCATTCTCGCAACTCAGTGTGTGTGTGTGTGTTTACTCCCGCGGAACAAAAGATGCTTCGCTGACTTAATAAGCAGCAAGAAGAAACTATTCGGCACCGCTAATGCGTCCACCAGCACCACTGAGTGACCCTCAACCCTCCACACAATGCTACGCCGCACTCCATGGCGAACACTGGGGCACGTATTCTCAAACACACCTATGCTTCACCTCCACTATTTCAAAAAAGCTTTACTTGAATTTACACGAATTTTTTGGGGTGTTTTTACTGTTTTAGAGACAAATTGACAAGATTTCTATAATATTAATTGGAGAAACACTCTTGAAAACCCCCGCTAATCATCTTTGTGGCTTTGGAAATAGTCGTGGTGAGAGAGCAAAGGTTTTCAGAATAAGGATCCAGAAGACTCTCTACCCGCAACCTAGTATTCTGAAACACCTCAGCGCCCCATTTCCATCACATTCAAAGGTTCTATTAAAGTGACACGGGTTTTTAAAGGCGTTTTTTTTACGATTGCAGTGGTAAATTAACAAGATTTCTAAGTAGGAGGGACGCTTTTGAAAACACGGCTTGAAAATAGGACAGAAAGCAAAGCGTGACTGAAAGGGTATTGTTTCCCCTCGCCTCGCCTCACCTCGTCCCGCCCCGCCCCGCCCCATCCCCCAAGCCACTCCACGTCTCCTACAAGCGTTCCCTACCTCTTACGCCTCCTGCCTCGTCACGTTTCACCCTCAACGTGGGCTGTGGTGAGAAACTGCGTGTAGTTTAGTGAGTTAATCAAGTTTTAGTGATAAATTGCACAGAGTACCTTGAGAAACACAAACTTACGCACGCACACAGCGATTATAGGGACTGAGAGAGAGAGAGAGAGAGAGAGAGAGAGAGAGAGAGAGAGAGAGAGAGAGAGAATGAAACGCCTGCCACTCTTCATTATCGTGGTAATGAAGGAAGACCACATGGATGTCTTCTCCACGTGACAAACTCTCCACTTATCTCCACCTGTCCCTCCACCTCAGACTGACCACAGAAACACACACACACACACACACACACACACACACACACACACACACACACACACTACTCACGTTGCAGAATCATCACGCTTACCTGAAGAGAAAGAGAAAAAAAAACACAATTAAATTAAAGTCAAAGAAAAAAAAAATATATACAACAATAAAAGAATTTTCACTTGATATTGAGACGAACACACACACACACACACACACACACACACACACACACACACACACAAGGCAACTGATACTTAAATGACAAATGGCAGCATTGTTACTTTTCAATATCACAGTGGATATCACAGTGGGATATCACAGTGAAAGAAATAATCCACCACCACCACTAACACCACCACCACCACCACCACCACCACCACCACTGACACCATTCCACCAGCCTTCCTCCAAGACACCACCATCTCACTACAGCCTCAACTCGGCCCAGATGGAGGCGCTTCACCCCGTCGCCACACCAAACAGATTATCATGATCAAGTTAATCTTCCCATGTTGCGAATCCTCAAGGCAGGTCACAGAGGCGGCCTGCAGGATGTGTTCAGGTCTTATGGGTGCTTCCACAGGACCTTGTGGGACTCCTAGTGGGGTCCTGCAGGTATTAAGCAAAGCCACCTGAACTCCTAACCCCATTCAGTACTAGGATGCATTTTAATAACTATTCTGCTTATTAGAAGAAAAGAAAACAGTAGCAGGAGGAGGAGCAGGAGGAGCAGGAGGAGGAGGAAGAAGAGGAAGAGGAGGAGGAAGATCGGATGGCTCTCCTGCCCCCCCCCTTCTCTCTCTCTCTCTCTCTCTCCCTCTCTCTCTCTCTCTCTCTCTCTCTCTCTCTCTCTCTCTCTCTCTCTCTCATATGAACGGGGAGGTCACATTAAGACCGACATTACGGCTGCCTTTATGCTGCCCTAACTCACCTCCGGACACACGCCGCCATCCACACCGGACCCGCCTCGTCTTATCCGAATGTCAGGGCGCCGCTCCACCGCTCCGCCTCCTGCAGCAATAGACAGAAGCTTCCTGACGGCGTAGCTGAGGTAGGTGTGGCTGTCTGTGTGTGTGTGTGTGTGTGTGTGTGTGTGTGTGTGTGTGTGTGTGTGTGTGTGAGTGTGAGTGTGTGTGTGTGTGTGTGTGTGTGGTATACGAGGGAATTCCGTGGTGCAACAGCCAGGTCCTTAATAACCCGCAAAATGGTCGTAATATCTCACAGGCTGACACTAACGACGGGCCGCGGTCATCAAGTGTGGTGGGCGCGGCTTGGCTCTGGCGGTGGGTCACGGATCGTCGATGCCTCCCTCCCTCCCTCTCTCTCTCTCTCTCTCTCTCTCTCTCTCTCTCTCTCTAACGCCAAGCACCTCATTTTCAGGTCTTCGCTGCGATTGGGGGGGCAGAGGGACGATTCCAGTCGCCTGCCTATTGCTTCCGTACCCCCCCACCCCCACCACCACCCTCTGCTCCCTCTACTGACCCCGCCTCCCTGGCAGCCCCGGGGAAAGGAAGCACACGGGGCGAAGGAGAAGCACAGATTACCGCAAAATGAAGTGTTATGCAAATTTGATCTTAGCCAATATCGGAGCGCGACGCGAGGTAAGGTAAGGTCGCGGGATGCAGCCATTCCAGGAAGTATCAGACCCGGGGTAATGTCGGCGCTCTGGCTGTGGTGGTGGGGGGTGCTGGGGTGGTGGTGGGTAGGGGGTGGTAGGAAGGGACACTAGCACCCCGCCGAGCAACCTCCAATGGCTTACTGATAACATAATTCCCTCTAGACTGGGACGATGTTCTGTGTTCCAGTAATGAAAACCCGCTAAGTCCCTATTTTCCTGGTAATACACTCGCTTTTCCTGACAAATTTCGAATAATTGCACCGGCTAACACTCGCCTCTTTAATTTAGCCAAAGTTTGAGGCGACTCCCGCGTAACAGAGACACGACGCACGAGGGAATGAAATGAAAGGACACCTACAAAACCCGGAGACTTAGTGGTGTGTCGGCGCCCGCTACACGCCCTCCAAGACACGTTAAGGACGCAAGAGGCGGAAGATGTTTCAGTACCTCAATCCAGCGGCGAGGGCGGGTGAGAGCGGGAAGGAGCAGATGTGTGGGGCTGGTAGAGACAAGGAGAGAGGAGCGAGAGGTAGAGAGGCCCTCGTAAAGCTTGGCTCCGCGTCCTCAGAGCATGTACACAAGGGGCGGCAGACGACCCAGCTCTCTCCGGTCCTCGCGCCATAAAGAGAAGCACCGCGTCACTCTGAGGTAGGAGTGCACGGAAGACCTACTCGCCTTCCACACGTTCCTCTATTCATATTTTCACGCTGCCTTTCCTTGCACTTTTAAAACTTACTCTTACGTAATCCCTCTCGGTTTGGACCACTACAGGGAGGGAGAAAAATGTATATAAATTGAGGGAAAAAGATGTACTACTCACGTCCTTGTAATCTACGTGTTATGGGTATCAGAGAAGAGAAGTAGAGCTGAGCCACCCAGCCAACAACAAACACGCTAGTAAAGGGTTCAGGGAGGCTGTGGCGTGTGTGTCCACTGATGTCCTCTTCATCTACAGGTCAGGGGTATTAGAAAAAAAGCAGGGAAACACATTCACCTTAACCCATTACAACCAACAGCAGACGTGGCGCGCTGGTAATGGCTTCAGGGACAGTGTGACGCTGCGTATGTCCGGCGTAATTGAATAAGGATCTTGCGCAAGGGCGTGTCCCTGCGACCACCTCCGCACGAGAGATAAAAGTTTTACCATTAAACCTACACCCTTAAGACTACACGCCCTGCACCAGAGGGGGAAGGGGGAGGGGGTGAGGGGGGGGACAGGACCTGGCGGGCTCTGCGTGGATAGCCCGGAAAGTTGTGTGAGCTGGACCGTGTGCGTTGGCTTAGTGCTGTTCCCTTTTAGCGTCGCCTTGTCTGCAGAGGCTCAGCGGCATCATGGGCAGCAGAGGGCGGGGAGGCGGCGGGGCGGAGAGGGGGGGGGGCATCGGGGCAGGGCTGGGCTGAGGAGGGACGCGGGGCAGGGCAGGACAGGACGCAGGTGCTGTCGACGAGATCCGGTCTGCTTTCACTGCTACTTACTGACTTACTGGTTGTTTGGTGACTTGTTTAACGTTATTGGTGTTTGTCTTCGTGTGTCGATCAAGGAGGGAACTATATGAACGAGGGAAAAACGTGATGTGAATGCTAAAGGAGAGAACTATATGGAGATAACTATACGGAGAAAACTATACGTTATTGGTGTTTGCCTTCGTGTCGATCAAGGAGAGAACTATACGAATGAGGGAGAAACATGGTGTAATAGCTAGTAAGAATCCATTTTTTGCTTTCATCTACTATTACCACCCACTTCTTTCGTTCATGAACCTGTAATATGACTCTTTCTACCACCCCCTCTCTCTCTCTGAAGCACAAATATCAAAGACAGAACGATAAAGAGAGAAAGCAGGAATGAATCTCCATCCTCACCACAAACACAGCGGAAGTCTCGTGGAAACACCCGAGGCTGGGATACTTTGCCTTAATCAGGATAATAATAGCGGGATACATTTTCCTTGAGGAGTTGCCGAAATATCCCTTGAATCTGGACTTCCCTGGAGAGCCAAAACCTTTCTTTACTCTCCTCTCTCTCTCTCCCCCTCCCCCCTCTCTCTCTCTCTTTCTCTCTGCCGGAGGAGGAGGAGGTAGCGGAGAATTCTAAGTTGAAACGAAAGGAATGTAAGTCTCCAGGATTCACATTTAAACTTGAAGATCAGTAAAGAAAAGTTCTCCTCAACTCAGAGCTTCTCCTTCGCCAGTCTCTGTTTCTTGTCGCGGGAATGTTCTTCTCTCCGCGTCTGATTGCCAACTTCCCTCCTCCTAGACTTCCGTTACGTACTTTGCTCCTGAAGGGGAAAAATGTACAAATCTTCCCTGAATCTGCTACTGAAGGGGATAAATGTACAGAATCTTCCCTGAATCTGCTACTGAAGGGGAAAAATGTAGAAATCTTCCCTGAATCTGCTACTGAAGGGGAAAAAGGTACAAAATCTTCCCTGAATCTGCTACTGAAGGTGGGATAAATGTACAAGTTCGCGTCTCCTGCAAATAATTCCATGTTTTCTTGGTGACTTAATGTAACCAAACCTTCAACGAGACTTTCTATTCATTTCCTACCAAGTTTTCAGTAAATTTGATCAGAATGGGAAGTAAATGTATACGTCAGTTCCCCATGCAAGATAATTCCACGTTTTCTCGGGAAATTAATGTTGTTATCAGGAAATACAATGGGGAATTTCTATTTAATTCACCCTAGGTCGCTTCTGGAGGGATGTAAATGTACAAGTCCATTTCTCACGTACAATAACTGATCCATCTCCTTATTAAATGATTGCAAGAGAACACTTTAATGGCGTTTTTTACTTATTCCCTAAAAAAACTTCCATAGATTTACTTCTGAAGGAAAAAAAAAATTCACAATTCAACCGTCACGCGAAATAATCCTCCAATTTTCCTCCTAAATTATAACCGAGAAGTTAATGGCATTTTCACCTTTTAATTTCCAAGTAATTAATAATATGCAGTTGACTAATAACATGCAAGTGATTAATGACGCGCAGGTGAGTGATGGTTTGCAGGTGACAAATAATGACACTTTGATGAACACCTGAGTGAGTTGCGAGGGAGCAGCTGGGGAGAGGCCGGCAGATGAGTCCAGGTGAGGGTGGGGAGGAGAGGTGGATACGAAGAGGAGTACATATAGACAAGGAGGAAGAAGTTATAGGTACAGAAGAAGCAAGGAAGAGAAGGAAGAGGAAGGAAAAGATTATAAGGAAGGAGGAGGAAGAAGTTATAGGAAAGAAGTTATAGTGGATTAGGAAAGCAAGGAAGACGAGAAGGAGGAAGAATTTATACATACAGAAGAAGATAAAGAACAAAAGGAGGAGAAAAAAGATCGATATACCGAAGAAAAGGAGACAAGGAGGAAGAAAAGCGACAAAAAGAAGGAAATACAAAGAAAAAAAACAGAGAATGAGGAAGAAGTTAATATAGATAAAAGTCAAGGAGGAAAAAAAAGGGAAGAGGAATAAAAAAAAAGAATAGAAGAAAACCACCTCAATCCACATTCACCACACTGTTATCCACCTCTCTCTTTACACCACCTCGCTCATCCACCACCCCTCCACACGGCCATTCCCTTCCTCCTCCACTCTCTGTGTTTGTACCTCGTTAACCATTATTTTTGTTTTTACTTACCCCGTGTGGAATTTTTCTTTCTTGCCTTCTTTCTGTCTTTTTCGCTGATTATTGTCGTTAAATTTCCCTCGACTCGGCTTGCGGTATTAAACTATTTGCTTTTGTTTTTTCTTATGTTCATTTTTTTCTTTTTGGTTTTGGTAAGTCGTCCATTAGTGTTTCCGTGTTTCGTTATTCTCTATTTTCATCTTCTGTGGTTCTTGTTTATTATTTATCATGTCTTTTATGTGTTCTTCTTTTGTTTACTCCAGCATTAGTGATTTCTCTGTCTTCTTTCTTTCTTTCTTCTATTTTTCTTATTATTTTAGCTCTTATTTTATCTTTTATTTTGTCTTAAGAGTTTTGTTTAGTTCTACATTAGTGTTCTTTTTGTTTCCCCTCTTTCTTCTATTTTTCTTGTGTATTTTAGCCTCCATGTTTTCCTTTAAATCTTTGCTGTGTTTTCTCTCTGTCTCTTATTTTCTCTTCTTTTTCGTCTTCATAGTTTTGTTTAAGTTTTGCATTAGTGATTTTTCTCTGTCTTCTTTCTTCCTTCCTTCTATTTTTCTTGCGTAGTTTAGCTTCCCTTAAATCTCTAGTGTGTCTCCTCCATGTCTCTTATTTTCTCTCTTTTTTTTGTCTTCATAGTTTTGTTTAGTTCCGCATTAGTGATTTTTTTTCTCTTTCTCCTCTCTTCCTTCTATTTTTGCTGTGTATTTTAGCTTCCTTTAAATCTTTGGTGTGTCTCCTCCGTGTCTCTTGTTTCCTCACAGTCTGTTTTTATTGACTCTTAACGCCACCTTTTCCCTTTTCCCTTCTTAAGTTACGTTCGAGATTCCCGCTCAGTTTTGTTGGGTACAAGGCCATTTTTTCCTCCTTTCTTTCATAACAGCTTTCTTCAAATGTGTTTTTTTTGTTCCTTTCCATGAAGATTTCGAGTCACCTTCGTTACGTGGTGTGTCTTCTAGGAGGTCTCGGTTAATCATCTTCGTGTTCCTGGTATTGGTGTCCTTTCCTTATTGTATTTTCACTGGTCTATCTCATCATTGCAATGCTACACGTACTCTGATTCTCTTTAGCGTTGTTCCTCACGTTACTGCACTTTTGTCTTTTTTTCTCGCTTGTTATTCTATCGTTACGTGTTCTCCAGTTTCTTGCGGAGAGGAGGATGAGAGCAACAATCGTAAAAAAATACAAGGTTTCTGAAAAAATCCTCTAATGGAAGTTATTGAAGGCTTTGAACGTCGTCTTTTTTATTAATGGTTTAGGAGACAGTGTTGCTATGTTCCTGGCATCAATGTCCTCTTCTAATTGTATTGTCACAGCAAAAATGACAAAACCATTAAGATTGAAAGAATTACTCGGAAGACAGGGATAAATGTCTTGAAAACTCTCTGTTCAAATCGAGTCATAGGTAGATCTAATAGAAATCATTTAAGGTATTACAGTTTGCATGAGTTCAATGATAATATAGCAAGGAATCTTTATAAAAAAAACACACCGAAAAAAACACGAAGAATAAACTGATTAATCCTAAGTGTGACCTATTGAAACCCGCTAATGAAAACCCCAAGACTTTAGAAATACGGGGTTTGATGCCACTAACGCCGCCTTCTTCTATGTGGTGCAGCGGCCCTGGGACTGTGGTGGCTGGAGTCCGCCTCTGCCACACAGTTGGGGCGGCTCATCCTACGTGAAGGTCCTAGCGACTTGACATATCTCCCTTAACTTCACTATTCGTGTTGGACCTCTGGCATTTGGTTCTGAAGCAAGTACGTTTTCCTCATGTAATTCCCACTACTACTACTACTAGTACTACGTATAAATGTATGTGTGTGTGTGTGTGTGTGTGTGTGTGTGTGTGTGTGTGTGTGTGTGTGTGTGTGTGTGTAAAAATGGGGTGCATTTTATCTAGTGCTCTGTGTTTCATGCATTTCCTTGACTTCACTGCTTCTCTGACCACCACCACCACCACCACCACCACCACGTCAACACATGAAGACACCACACACTCTAGT
>CM035195.1:5380356-5410133 GCA_020233015.1 Callinectes sapidus | reverse complement strand
TCTCCCTTCCCTTCACCTTTTCTCCCTTCCCTTCACCTTCTCTCCCTTCCTACAATTCCACAGACACATTACGAAATTGTCTGATGGTTTCCCTCTCCCTCTCCCTCTCTCTCTCTCTCTCTCTCTCTCTCTCTCTCTCTCTCTCTCTCTCTCTCTCACGTGGCGGGGAAAAAGAGGAAAGAAGGCTTGCGTGCATCTGACACGCTCTTTGGTGGTGGTGAGTTTTGAGAGGCGAAGTTAAGTACACGTCTTGTTCCTCCCTGGCCACCCTTCATGACAATACACCATTTTATCCTCTCCTCTCCTCTTCTCCCCCTTTCTTCGTTTTTCACGGGATTTTTCTTCTCCTCTACCCTCCTCTTTGTATTCCTTCTTCCTTCCCTCGCATGTTCTTCGTTATCTCTCCTTCCTTCCTTCCTTCCTTCCTGTCTATCCATTTCCCCATTCAGCAGATAACTCGTGGAAGTGAAGGCCAGGGGGAGGCATACACATGTACACATTCTTCAGTTACCAGAGAAATGTGATTTGCTTGCATTAACGGGATTAAATGTAGCCCCTGTACCCTGAGGGGCTTTCAATAATATTATCAGATACCCCTGACTGGCGGAGCACGGGTAATGAATCTCTCTCGGCGCCCTAATCATGCAGTGGTGTGTCCAATGAATCTAACATGACAGTCCCTTGCTTTTTTAATCCTGAGGAAGGGCGGCGGAGGGCGAGGGACAGCAGCAGGACATGTACAGCCTTGAGGGACACTGCAAGCACCACAAATCTTCCTGGAGTTTTGTCTCAAGGGCGCCACGAGTGAAAGATGCAAGACGCTGCAGGTATTACGGACGCCATGTCATTGCTTCTTTTGTTTACCTTCAAGTGAAAGCAACAGAGGGCGCTGGAACTTGAGGTTTTGATGAATAACAGCTATTTAAGTCCTTATTATCGTTGTTTTCTTTTTGTTATAGCTACCGAGAGCGAGAGAGAGAGAGAGAGAGAGAGAGAGAGAGAGAGAGAGAGAGAGAGAGAGAGAGAGAGAGAGAGAGAGAGAGAGAGAGAGAGAGAGTGGAAGGGATAAGCTAAAATGGGGAATATAAAAAGCGGATTGGTGTCTAAGAAACTCCGGTAAAATTCTCGTATCACACAGCCACCGCCTTCACTACCGCGTCCTTATCTCTTGTATATTTATCCAGTTGAGGCGTCACGGCGGTAAGGGGCTGCAGGCGGTAAGGAGGCAAACACACACACTCACCAACCGACAGAGTATGAACCAAATTCTAAACCACATCAGTCCCACACTTCCACTTCTTTTCAAAGGGTCTAGTTCAAGTGACAGTTTTTCAAATTTTTTTTTTTATGGTTCTACTAAGATTTCCCCATTGTTAACAGGAGAAATCGTTTAGAAATTGGTGTAGTATCTCTGCGGTGTTTGGAAATGGTTGTGGTGATCGATGTATAGTTTCAGAATACAAAACTTAAGGTGACACGCAAGCAAGGCACATCCCATTCCTTCTTTATCTTCCTCCTCTTTCCCTTCATCCTATTTTGCGTTGTCATGCCTCTCTCCTTCATTTCACTCCTTTCCAACCTCTTTCTCCTTTCATTCACCTGTTTTTGCACACCTCCTTTTCTTTTCCTCTCTGTCTCCATCTTCTTGTTTTCTTACCTCCATTCCTCCTCCTTTCCACCATCCAAACTATCTACTCCGCTCTTTATCCTCAGTTTTCTCATCTCTTCGCTGCTTTATGTTCCTTTACCTCTCTTCTTCTCATTCTCTTCCTCCCACTCTCTCCTCCACGTCTGAGCCCCACGGGAGGTGAGCAGAGACCCTCCGTGACATTGTAAAAGTATACTGAACATGCTTCGTGGCTTCTCGTCAGCATTGTAATGGTAAAGTGAAATAAAAGACGTGGGAAGCTTGTAAAAATTCCCCATGGTTGACAGTTTCTCTCTCTCCAAGCTGTATTGTATTTCCAGGTGACAAGTGAATGGGGTAGAAATGAAATAGCGTGTTGTATTATGAACCACTAAAATATTTACTGCTTTTCATAATACTTGCAGTGCTCAATGGCTGACTAAAGGTGACGCCACACCGACGAAATGAAGTTGAAAATGTTGCTTGTCGTTCACCTTGCAATGTCACGGTTTTTTTGAGAGGATGCTGTGTCTTGAGGAGATAAAAGTTCGAGTATTTTTTTTTCTTTTCTTTCCCATGTATAATTTTTCTGTCTTTGTGGCGGTGTCGTCATGAAATGCATATCTTTTCATTACATGCCTGACGTGTTTTCAATATTCTGCCTCGCTTGCCTTTTTCTTTCCTTGTGGGAAGCAACGGGTGGAACTGGAAGGATTATTATTATCAACACTATTACTATTATTATTATTATTATTATTATTATTATTATTATTATTAAAAGTAGTATTAGTATCGTAGCTGCAACAACATTGTTACATTTTATAATCAAGAGTGTGCAGGATATATGATTATTATAATGAGTAAATGAATTGCTTTCCTAAACTGTATCATTCTTTTGTACGGGTTGTCCCTGCTGGCAGCACACTCCCTGTCTGCTGGTGGCTGTCTCCTGCTGGCAGCGCATGCAATCCATGCCTCGGCTGTCAGAGTGACGGACACAAGGGAATGTCAATGTTTGAAGGCGTAATGATACATTTAACACGGTACTTAGTCTCCTACAGTTTCACTATTAATATGTGCTGATGGGCAGCGGACTGCATTGTGCCTTGCGGAACACGGCGGAGAGCCGCCATGAATACAGCAGATCAACTCCTGCATTTTACAGATCCTGAAAAGGAGTTTTTCTCCGCTCAACTTGTGACTCGCAAGAAAAAGAGCAAATATAATGGAATCAGAATCCCTCTTACAAGGCGCAGAATGGTTTCCACTTCCTGCCTTGAAGGCCGCAGTGCTGGTGGGCAAGACGCTGGTCAGCTGAACACCCTGGTATTGCTAAACACTCGTATATTTCCTTTGAAGTGCAAACCTCATCCTGCAGGTCGTGTGAGCAATTACCTTCAAAGCAAAGCACCGAATGGTTATGCGTTTTTTGGAAAGTAAATCCATTTTCAACCATTTCCGAGTCTAATTAGTTGAGCACCGCAGGCTGAGTGGCGGCCGCCAGGTAATTGGGCCCAGGCCTCGCTGCGCCTCAGGTATCTTTCCATTTTCTTTGCAGCGCCGCTGAAAATCCGTCTAATCATAGCTGCCCCGAGCGTGGGTACCCCCCTAACCCGGCTGGGGCCGCCCTGGACCACCTGCAACGCCTGTATGTGCATTTTGATCCCCTTACAATTCCTCAGCAAGACCTGGCAGGCGGTGGATGGAGAGTTTGCACTTTTTGTGGAGTATTTTCCAATCAACTGTTACTGTAGCTCTCTTGACTCGCTTCCCTCAGTGATCCAAAAAGCTAATGGAAGGCGACAGTTTGATTATGGCAAGCAGTCGCTCCTCAAGGTGATTCAAGCTCAGGACACGCGGCGCGCACTCCATCGGTCTGCCTGAGGGTGTGTCTTGCGTGGCAGGGCGTGGAGGGGAGGCTGTGCATATACTGAACACTGAAGACCGTTCTTGATTGTCGAGAAAAGATTGCACCAAGTACAGTATAATCATCATTCATGATGTGTTCTCTGGCACAATGAAAGATGATGTTTTGCAGGTTTATTATACAAAATACCTTCATTGTACGTTTGAGAATCTGGGTTTGCTGATTATTTGTGGTTTCATGTTGAGTATGTATTTTTTTGGTGGATGACTGAATTCACATTATAGTTTGGTTGGTGTGGTTAATAAAACGAACATCTGTCTATCTATTCACTTCCTTCCCTTACTAACCAACCTATCGGTGTGGGATCTGTCTCATCCGCGCGGTGCAAATGGATTCCACGCTGCTAAATGTTTCCAAAAGTGAAGATGATAAAAGGATCCAATCTCATTTTTCCGCGCCGCGCCTGCCTGCCTGTGCCCCGCCCCAATAGCGCGCTGCAGTATTGCATTCAAAGCACATTTTACCCACGTGTCATAAATTGCGTTCCCAGCTTACTCCGGTTCATCACGAATGCTACCGACAGTTATTGCTTTCACTGCATATTATATAACAGGAATTTTGATTTGTTTACTGCCACGAATACGTCTGTTCATTTACACTGGAGAAGTATTAAGCCTGGCTGTAGGGCTGGAGGGCTGGCTGGCAGGGAAGCAGTTCGCAGAGACGGTCCCTCTGTGATCTGTAATACAAAAACGCCAGACTGTGCGGGCAAGAGAGGCGGTGGCCGGGGTGGGGTAGGACTGCGCAAGTTATTCTTTTTGCATAAGAAAATCACTGGCTTACAGAGACAAAAATCATAAAAAAAGTTCAGAGAGGTTCCAATCCCCAAAGTAAGATAAAAAAAAGGTTCATTCTTAATTGTAGGGTCTTGATTCTGTTTATAAAGCACATCTTGATTTTAAGTGATGTAACGGCGACCCAAGAGCCACGACCCGCTAGAGTGACGGTAAGTAACTTGCACCATCACCACTCGCAAAAGTTACCTCTGAAAGAAATACGAAAAAAAACACACACAAAAATGAGGGGAGGAAGAAAGGTCTCATTAGGAAGTTCCCTGAAATGACTAACTAGTCTACATCAGTTTTCCTTTTTGTGGCGCCACGGTGTGTGTCCCATTAGCGTGACGGGGTGAGGGAGTGGGGTGACGGAGGAAGAAGTGAGGGGTGAGAGGGGAGAGGTGAGGGGTGAGAGTGAGGGATTAGGGATGAGGAAAGAGTAGTGAGGGGTGACATTCGAGGGATGAGGGGTGAGGGGTGAGGGGTGAGGGTTGAGGGGTGAGGGATGACATGTGAGGGCAAAGGAGCGAGTGAGGGACAGGGTATTGCAGGGAAGGGACAGCCGTGACAGGGGCTGCTACAGGGGAACAGTTTCCTCGAAAGTTATTTCCAATATTGGTTTTGTTCCCCCTGGACGAGTGTGGATGATACCTAGGAATCACCCACCTACCTCCCTCCCCCCCCTCTGCCTCCCCCCTTCCTTCCAGCCTCCCACTCCCCCCCCTCCCTCCTGGTGGTGGCGGTAACAAAAGTTGTGGGGGTGGTGACTGTGGTGGTGGTGGCGGCAGTGTGAGGGTCAAAAGTTACAATATCATAGCGTTGTGGAAATTATTGGGATCATATCAAGACATCACCTTCACTAACTTTCATCCCTCCCATTAACACACACACACACACACACACACACACACACACACACTTTGATGTATTTTGTATCTGTGTACATCATGACAACATCAAATCGGCGGAAGGAGTAAGTAGGAATCTTGAATCACGTGCTTTACCTGTCCGCTCATTGATACAACATTCACCTCGCGCCTCCTGGAAGTGTGTGTGTGCCGAGACTGAGGGAGGCAATGAGCAGGACACACCAGAAAGAGAGAGAGAGAGAGAGAGAGAGAGAGGGGGGGGAGAGAAAGAAACAAAGAGACAGAAAAGACAAACAGACAAAACTATGACTCTCTCTCTCTCTCTCTCTCTCCACACTCTACCTACTGACTCCCACACCAGTAACTAAGCGTGTCCCAGCGTGTCTCTTCCTCCCCTCCCCTTTAAAGCTTGTGGCCGCAGCTCGCATCGCACACACCAACTACAATCATGTCCTTTCGAGTTCAAGTCCTCACAAGTAGACACACGATATGTTTGAGCCTCGAAGTCCCCATACCTCTCACGCCACGCTGGAGGAAGGACTGTGGTGTAAGTAGTAGTGGGAAAAAATTAGTGAGTTCTTGGCAGTTCTCAGTTCGGCTTTCACGGGTTAAGTTTCTGCCGCACCAATACGTGAACACAAGCCACAGTGGTCGAAGGATAAAGGACAAGTGTAAAGTCAAACGTCCATTCAGGTTACCACAACAAAAAAGCAACAAAGAATTTCCAAAACTTTGAAGGTATCTGTTGCCCACCCGCCCTCCCTCCCTCCCTCTCTCCTTCCTCCTCTTCCTCTCCATCCTCCTCAAACTTCTTCTCTTGCTCCTGTTGCTCTTCTTTTTCTTCTTCTTCCTGTGTGTTTTATCGTTCGTTTGTGCAATTTTCTCCTGTTAATCGTCCTCTCCTCTTCTTCCACCTACTATTCATTCTTTTGTTCGTAGTTTGATTCTCTTTTCTTTTTTTATCTCTTACCACTTTCAATCCTCCTTTTATTCCTCC
Source organism: Callinectes sapidus (assembly GCA_020233015.1). Lineage (NCBI taxonomy): Eukaryota > Metazoa > Arthropoda > Malacostraca > Decapoda > Portunidae > Callinectes > Callinectes sapidus. Next base: position 5,403,937 of record CM035195.1, on the reverse strand, counting down.
TTTTCGTTCCCTTTCCCACCTCCTATTCCTTCTTTTCGTAGTCCCTTTACCTCCTCCTCCTCCTCCGAGCCCAGGAAGGTAAAAAACAAAACATGATTGGGAAGAACTAAAAGAAAACAAACATTCTTTTACTTTCCATCCCTCCTGCCGGCCAACAAGTACCGTGAGGCGAGTAATGACGAAGGACAGGTGGTGGCACTTCCTGGTGGCAGAGAGGTAGTGAGCCCCGGTGGGTGGGTGGGCGGTAGGTGGCGTCAGAGGATGTCATTTACCTGGGTTTGTGATTGGCAGGTGGAGAAGATAATGCGCTGACGCTGAGTACTGGTGGAGAGCAGGAAGAGTAGGAGGAGGAGGAGGGAAAGTAGGGACAAGAGTAGGCAGGAGGAACATTTTCACTTTTCTTTGTCTCTCCTGCGCTGACGAGGAAGACAAAGTGAGGAAGTATTCTCCACACTATGTTCTTCCCTTTATTTTTCTTTCTCCTGCACTGACAGTAGACTGACTTGTGGGGAATCAAATAAGCGGGGCATCCTCCCTAGGGTTGTTCTTTGTTCTTTGTCTCTTCTACGCTGACGAGGGAGACAAAGTGAGCAAGTATTCTCCACACCATGTTCTTCCCTTTATTTTTCTTTCTCCTGCACTGACAGTAGACTGACTTGCGGGGAATCAAATAAGCGGGGCATCCTTCCTGGGGTTGTTCTCATCTTGTCGCATTGTTCCCGGCGCTGCAACACACACGGAGCCTTGCGAATATACAACAGCGTGGCGAGGTGGAGACAAAAGGTGGAGGAGAGAACACCTTCAGGTCACATTTGTAATTTATCATCACACACCAACACTTTAATTAAAAGGAATGAAAGAAAGAACAGAAAAAAAAGAAAAAGAAAACAAGTACGCGGTGGGAGTTTCAATTCCAGTCACGCAAAGAAAACGAAAAGGAAACAAAGAAAGAAAAGTGGATATGTTTGTAAGTCTTAACGGAACGTGTCAGCTTTACCTGTTAATTACTGCTCTCGCCACAGGTAAATGTACAATGAGGTGCTCAGGAAATACAAACAACGCCAAACTGAGGAGGAACCGCTTGCGCTCTGGAGGCCTTGGGATCCCCGAGCGCATGGGTTCGAATCCTGGCTACGGGCTGAGTGGTGATTGGGCGTCCACTTGGGATAACGGTTTCCAAGTGGGTGGGATTTCAGATAGGAGGTCTCCATTAAGTGGTCTCCTTTAATCCATAAATTCCCGTAAAAAGTCCAGGTTGTTTAAGAAAAAAGTCTTAGGAGGCAACAAACATCTGGCGCAACGATAACTTACTCTCAGCGAAGTCAAATAGCTCCAATTCTAGTCTGGACCAGTTGAGGGGATGCTGTGAACTTAACATTAAATCTAATCGTCGACTCGCTGCACGTCTCCCTCTGTCTCACAACTCAAGGGAACGGTCACACCTTCATCATACATACATACATAACCTAAAACCAACATTCAGTGACTCACGCAGAGTTGTATCATTTATAGTTTTCTTGTGTTTTACCGTTTATACTTCAACTTCTTATGTGGAAGCTGATATAAACATCCATTAGTGAGGGATGAAGTACTTTGAGAAATTGCCACCTAAATGAGCCTTTTCCTTTTTCTTTTTACTTAGTCGTCCTCCGCCAGTAACCATCTCAAATACATCGATCATTTTTGGAATGAAACGAATAAACAGACAAAGTTTTACGTTACACGAGGGAAACTAAAATGAATAAGAAGCAACGAACTAAATACTGAAGACGCACCGCACCGGTAGGAAAGCGAGAGGAAATGAGGAGCATGTTGATCAATAGCGGTAGATAGATAATGTCACCGCCACGACACCTAAACTTTGAAACACGCCACCACTAAGTCATTCCAAGGAGGCCGCCGCCCCGCCCGCCATCTGGCAAAGTTACTCGCGCCGGCCACGCCATAACTATCGCTAACTACTTCCAATGCAAAACGCCTCCCACTGACAGCGCCAACTTGCTCCCGAGAAGTTTTGTGTGGCTAGTGTGAGTTACGGGAGCCAGGAAGGGGAGAGACTGGCCTTGTGTTGGACTATTACCACCATCGTCACCACCTTTTATTCTTTTATCTTTTCTTTTATTATGGATGAGGAATGTATGTATAGTTGTGTATTTAGTTTTATGTGTGGGGGAAGAGAGTTGTCTTTAGAGGGCAGGCTGTGAATGCTTCCCCCTCGTGTCGTGAGAAATAAAGGGAAACGTTCAGTGAGGTCACACTTTAATATGTTCACAGCACCCCTTGGACCAGTGCTATTAGACCTCATTGGGAGTCATAATCGTGTCTACTGCCTCCTCCAAACTACAGCTACTACTACTACTACTACTACCACTGCTACACACACATCTTACCATCAACATGACTAACACACACCACCAGTCAATACCAGTACAGCCACACACACTATATTTGTCACTATCACCACCACACACACCACAATCAGTACAGCCATCACTAACCACGCACCTGTCACTACCACCATCACCACCACCACCACCATCACTCACAAATACAACACGACGAAACACGTAAGAATGTATCCTTGTTTAGATCTAAGAAAAATGAACACTAAAAGGGGGAAATATAGGAATATCTCCCGTGAATCAGAATGAATGTGTGTATTTCAGTGACCATTCTGATATCTGCAAAGTGATGTAGAGTATTTCATTACTTCTATATATTCGCAGCTCTTCCTACAAGTTTAATCTCAATAAAAGAGCCATCAAATATTTATTCAGTTCACACATAGATTGTAAGCGAGCAACTATTCACTAAGTTCATGAAATATTTCCACCCAGAGTTCAGTTTGTTCCCTCATGAAGATTTAACGCTGGATATTCTTAAAACATACTAATAATCTATATAAAGAAATCATCCAGCAATATTCGTTCAGCTTAAGCATGGATTAGACTCAAGTATCTATTCGCTAAATCCATAAAAACACTCGCATTTACATTCACAATAAAGTTGGCCCCGTCATGAACATTGGACGAGGAATGTTCTTCAAAATTCCACACCCACCGTCAGTTACATTTAGCGGCTCTCCTCCCTCCACTCTTCCTCCTCTCAAGCCTCGTCCCACACATTCTTCCCCGCCACCATTTCACTCCTCACCACATCCATTACTCTCCCTCTCCCTTCCCGCCAATCACATACCGCCGCTCCCTTACCACCTCCACGCATAAGTTTGCCTCTCTCACTCTCCTCCCCCGCCACGCAATGCTCACTCCTGTTGCTCCACTGCTTCCACTTCACCATACTAGACACGGAGCACTTCCTCACTCAGGCGATTGTTACATTTCGAGGCTCTTACCAACTGGGTCATATTCTACAACATCTATAGGAAGAGAACTCCTTACATGGGGAGACACGGCCCTTGCACAGAGTTAGAGGGATGAGGAAAACTGACGGAGACCCCAACAGCTACTGGAGGCGACGGAGAACGAACAAAGACAGGAACAGGAAGCCAGCAGCCACACAGAAAGAGCAAGCAGGAAGCGGCCCATAATCCTTAAAAGTTTTCCCAGTAGGTTTGTTAGGGTGTCGCGTCCTTATTATCCTTCGGGGCCGCTTCCTCCTCAGCCTCCGGAGCGAAGTTTGCATTGGACCTCATCACCGGACTTCCTGCAGAGTTACGACCTCATTCTTTCCCTTCCAACAACAGTCGTCAGGGAGCATTTCTTGAAGCTGCCCACGACTGAGTTACGAATTTCCCTTGAAGAGTCTTGTGAGCTCTGTCTCCATTTATCTAGGAACTGGTAATCTCAAACCTTCATGTGCCGCACCTCCACTCCATTACTTTCGAAAGGCTTTACTAGTTGAAGTGACACGGTACTGGTGATGGATCAATAATATTTCTACACTGGCAACATGTAAATTTAGGTGAAAACCATGCTAGTTATTTCTGTAGCCTTTGAAAACAGTCGTGGTGAGAGAGCAAAGGGTTTCAGAGTACACACATACACACACACACACTCTCTCTCTCTGGTCTTCTTCATTCAGTTCAGTGTGTCCGTGTTCCCACCACATCCCAGCTGATCCTCCATGTTTCCTCAGCGACGCGTATTATTCACAAGCGTGTCCTGCAGCCCCTCGCCGGACACTGCCACTTGTCAGTCTCAGAAAACCTGGTCAGCAGAAAAAGGTCTCAGGCAGCAGGTACATTTTTTCTCCCTGTGATCAGTGAATCCCCTAGCGCGGCGCCTCCTGCTGCCTGATGGAGGTGTCGGGACTCAGGAACACGCTTCTCTCCCTCGCCCCAGCGTGTCGAGGAACCAATAAGGGAGTCGCTTCATCGCTTCCTCGCCTCCGTCCCGATTTCCCTTTTCCTTTCCCAGCTTCCTCTTGCCTGGGGCGGCTCTGGCTCTCCCTTCCCGCCTCCCTCACGGCCTGCACACGTCTCCGGAAGGAAGCCTTTGCCGCCGCCGATACCTGTGCCGTGTTGTAATCAAAGGCTACAGCTGAGGCTTCCAGACACCGCTCCTTCCCTCCCTCCCTCCCTCCCTCCCGCGGGCCAGGCTGCTGAGGGAGGTTATTGGCTCCCTCACTTCAGCCTCTGGAAAGTTATTGCCTGTAAGAATTTCATCATAAGCAATTTAACAAATAAACGTTTGGCTTGATGGTTGCGTTGCTGTGGCGGTGGAAATACGTGCGTGCGATGCTGCTGCTGCTGCTGGTGCTGCTGCTGTGTTGCAAATTAGTTAGAATCCCTCGCCGCTCTCTGGCTGTTGGTGGTGAGGGAGGCCAGGCTGGTGTGGCCGGTGATGCTGAGTGGCGGATGGTGTAATGGTGAATGATAGTGATGCAGGGGGATGATAGTGACAAGACAGTGATCTAAGAAGAAGAGACTCACAAAAATATAAAGCAAGGAAAGGTACAGGAAACAATCGGTCATTGTACGAAACACACTTCACTATTTACCTCTGAGCGAGTGAGTAGCAGATCCAAAGAGAAGGAGAAAGAGGAAGAGGAGAGAAGAGGAGCGAGGAACAAATAAAAAAGGAATCAAGAAATCAGCAACTTTTGGCCATGGAAATATAAATGCAGGGAGTTTGGGACAGACCGAGGAGTGTTCTCTGGCCTGTAAATATATACAAGGATGGTGAGGGAGACGCGGGGGAAGAAGGTAATGCTGAATGACATTTTCTTAACCCGAACAGACCTGAGAAAACTTAAAAAACAATGGAATTCTTATCTGTAACTGTGGAGGAAATGAAAACGAGAACAAGAGCTAGAGATAAATAGATAGAGAGATAGTTTAAGATAGCAATAGATAGAGATAGATAGATAGATATATAAAGATAGATAAATAGATAGATAGATAGATAGAAAAAGAGAGAAAGAGATAGATAGAATATAAAGAGAGAAAGAGTCAAAGAGTGAGCCTTCCTCTGTCTGTATAACTGAAACCCGTAAAACAAGAATGGAAAATACAAATAAAACAAGACCTGCGGGAAGAAAGTGCAGAACACCCTGGAGACGCACGTGACACGGGCGACAAACAATACACAATCGGGCGCACCAAGACACGGGCGGGCGGGAGAGAGGGAGAGAACCACCGCCAGATTCCCTCAGAGCAGTGCGCCTCTCTCGGGTATTCACTGCACCACCACCTCCACGCCTTCCTGTATTTCATGTCGCCTCTGAAGGATCGTGGAAATCATACACGTTCTATTTATCATTTTGTATCATTTCTCGAGTTTTTTCTTGGGTTAAAAATGATTATGTTTCTTTCTTTTCGAGTTTTTCTGTTGTTAAAAATGATTATGTGTCTTTTTTCGAGTGTGCCACGGTTAGTTAAGCCATACGTGTGTTATTTAATGTTTCTACTCCTTGGTTATCCTTCTAACCTTCTGTACTCATAAGAACTTAATATTGATGAAAAAAAAAAAAAAACATTGAACGCTACAGGAAGAAAAAGAAACCCACCTGAATTATGACCACGACTGTACAAAGATGCCAACTCATAAGCTCCTCCGAGGTAATCCATAATAAAATACGAATGATACGAGCGAGAGGACGGAAGGTATAAAACAAATGTAATGTAATTTAGAGCCACAGAATTATCGCCTTTGTTCACCAGGCAAGATTGAGTTAAAACGAAAATATCTGTGGTAAAAGTTAAGGGAGATTTGAGTTGCTAGATACTAATGAGGGTAAAAGAAAATGTAAATAAGAAATAAAAATAAGACAGAGGGAAATAGTAGTGAAATATATACACCGAGAGAAAATCATAAAACCAGTGAGAAATTAAAGAAAATGATAAAAAAAACAAAGGATTAATGATGTAATAAATTGGATGAAAGAAAGGAAAGAATGAAAAAAAAGTAGGTAATGATAAATGACAAGCAAACAAAGTGAGAAAAACGAGTCACGCGTGGGAATAAATATAAAATGAAATAAAAGGATGGATGACTTGAAAAAAATAATAAATAAAAAAGCAGAACACACTAAAAAAAATAGCCATGATAACACACACATACACACACGCACACACACACACAGACAAAGAGACAGACAGACAGACACACACAGACAAAGAGACAGACACACACACACACACACACACATACACAGAAACACACATCCATCACCTTGTACATTGGAATTATCAGGGTAGCGGCTCACACACACACACACATACACACACACGGGAGAAGGGAGGGAGGAGGAGGCCCCTTTCCCGCTATATTGGCGCCGCGGGGCTAATGACACATATTGATAGAAGCAATATTTCCTGCCCCCCGTGTTCTCTCTCTCCTCTACTGGTAATATCTCCCACGCACGCCACACCAGAGTTGTGATAAACTATTTCTATAATCTCCTCCTCCTCCTCCTCCTCCTCCTCTTCCTCCTCCTCCTCCTCCTCCTCGTTCTCTTATTCTTCTTCGTTCACACATCTCGCGCCGTAAATTTCTGGCAGCGACAACTAATAAGATGATACTCTGCCTGAGAAGCGGGAAGAGGAAGAGGAGGAGGAGGAGGAGGAGGAGGAGAGGAGGAGAAAAGTAGCGTCAGGAGAAAAAAAGAGATGAGGAAGAGGAAGAGGAAGAAGAATAAGAGGAAGAGGAAGAGGACAAGGAGGAGGAGGGATAAAAAAAGCCCACGAGTATGAGGGAAAGCTGGATGAAAATGAGGAAAAAAAAAAAATGATAAAGAGGAGGAGAAAAGACAGGACAAAGGGGCAAAGAAGAGGAGGAGGAGGAGGAGGATTAATTAAAAAATAACAGGAAGAGGAAGAAAGAGATATAGAGGGAGGGATGAAGAGGGAGGGAGGGAGGGAGTTACAGTGAGCATAACACGTGGCAGCATTGCAGAAGCAGTAAACAATAAAGCTTCATTTAACCGACATGACTCCAGTAATAAAAGTGAACTCGGCTGAAAAACCAGATCCATTTTATATGCAGGGAAATAAAGTTAAAGGTATATAGAATCCACACACGGAAGAGAGGGAGAGAGAGGGAGAGGGAGGGAGAGAGGGAGAGAGGGAGAGGGGGAGGTTTATTCAATTGCAAAGGGTAAAAATGTGCCAAAATATGACGAGTTTTGCGCCTCTCCGCCACACCGTGATAATTCCTCCGGTGCCTGCCTTGTTTTACCTTCAGTTTCCGTCATTGTTGGTCAAATATTGCATCACAGTCCGGGAAATTCTATAGTGAGGAGTCTTAAGCGGTTTGCAAAATGACTATTCCGACTTGAACTAAACCAAATCATAAAGTCTCCCCCCCCCCTCTCTCTCTCTCTCTCTCTCTTGAATATTACAGTTCTTAACCCGAGTGTCAGATGAAAGATGAATTTATTGGGTGATTTGCTCTCCATCTGACGACAGCAATGAAACTGTGAGTCATTCCTACCTGAAACACGAGGCAGATCAGATAGTCCCTGCCGTCCGTAATATACTGAAGAATTAAAGGAGGATGTAAGAGAATAAGTACAAGATATCTCTGCTTTAACGTCTATAAATATAATAAGAAGAAATAAAACTACCACCCCAAAATAAAGGAAATTCAGAATAGTTCCTCTTATTGTTTTTTATTATTGAGAAACAGAGGAGCTGGGAAAATATAACCGTACTTTACCCGCAGAGAATAACCAAACGACTCCTTCTTCGACTATAAAAGCAAATAAAGAAGTCTCTCCCATGAGCAATACACAGGGAAGTTGAAGATCCATACCTAAAAAAACAAAAAGAAAAAAAAAGAAAAAAAAACCCAGAAAACTAAAAAAAAAGAAGAAAAAAAATCATACCTAACAAAAGAAAGACAGAAAAATAAAGATTCCTAACAGAACTACGAACCGAAAACAGTCAAAACCACAGCGCTCTAACAGACAAACAAAACCTGAGCTGAACCAAGGCAGGGAAGTCTCTCTTGAATACTGGACGGAAGAGAAAGCGAGGTTTGGAACGAGGGAGAAATATTAATACAAGGCAAAGGGAGAAACAATACCGGAGGACCCACAGACCCAAGGAATAAATTAATATCAGATTGCATGGGGAAGGACGCGGGATCAACCATGGGACAGCGAAACACCCTGGCGAAAATATGACTCGTGGGAAAATAAAAAGGAAGTCACTGGCCAAAATTACACACAAAAAAGGCCAAAAAAGGACAAAAAAAAATCAGGAAGGTGTGCAGTGGTACAGTCCGCCATAGTGCGTGCGCAAAATGGAAGCAAACAAGCAAACAAACATATAAAAAGAGCGACTAGGGAAAAAAAGTCACGGAGGGGGGAAAGGGGACGGGGAATGAAAGGCCCCCTCCACTAACATTTTGAGGAAAAAACTTTATTTTCCCTATTTCAGTCGTATTTTTCATCAGTAACAAAGGGGAAAAAAAGGTAATTAAGAGAGAGAGAGAGAGAGAGAGAGAGAGAGAGAGAGAGAGAGAGAGAGAGAGAGAGAGAGAGAGAGAGAGAGAGAGAGAGAGAGAGAGAGAGTCTGACTATAGGAGCGGAAAGAATAAAAAGACGAAGAAATGTCGGTAGTTTGCGTCTAGTAATTAAATGCTTGAGGGGCAATGAGAGAGAGAGAGAGAGAGAGAGAGAGAGAGAGAGAGAGAGAGAGAGAGAGAGAGAGAGAGAGAGAGAGAGAGAGAGAGAGAGAGAGAGAGAGAGAGTCTGCCTGCACCTTGCTTACCCTGTCGTCTCCTGTGTTAGGGAGAGAGAGCCACAATGAAATGCGTTACAATTTGCTCTTCACAATGGAAGCGAAAACTAACTAATATTTCTCGGTGTCTCCCGCGTTGCTTGCTTCACAGGAACCACCAGACTGTGAGGCTGCCGCTGGTTCATTCAATTGGAGATTTGTAATGATAAGTGGAAAGGAGGAGGAGGAGGAGGAGGAGGAGGAGGATGAGGAGGAGGAAAGGAGGAGTAGGAGAGGGAGTAGAGGAGGAGATATTTTTAGTCCAGTGATGAGAACTGTTGTGTTTCTCACTTCTTTCCTCTTACTTTCTCTCTCTTTTTTTTCTTGTTGGTAGAGGAGTATAAGAAGATAAAGAACGTCAGTTATATGTTCCCCGTTTTCTTTTCTTGCTTTTTCTTGTTATTTTTTCCTTTATTTTCCTCCTCATTTCTTCTTCCTCCTCCTTTCTTCTCCCTAACGCGCTTCCTTCCTTTCATCGCCAAATAACCCCATTGAGAGTCATATAAACGTGAAAATAACACTGAGACTCTATAGGTGGTGGTGGTGGTGGTGGTGGTGGTGGCATGCCAATCCATGACGTCAATGGTGAATCTTCTTTACAGATTTCCTATGCAATTAATTAAATGCTTCGGTCTCAGCGGGTTGAGGGGAAGGGAGAGGGAGAGGGAGAGAGGGAGAGGGAGAGGGAGAGAGGGAGAGAGAGAGGACAGCGATCAGACTAAAGCTTAATCTGACTTGCATTATAAAATGAGTGATATTATTTCTACTTTGTACACCCATTCATTCCTTTTTTTAGTATTTTGAACTCTTAAATTGACAAACTAACTTTTTCAGTAATCACCTCTGATAACACTCCTCTGCAATGACTTATAAATAGTTACGGTAGTCTATATGTGGCTTAAATAACAAGGAATTTCTTTATGTCAGAGTGAGATTAGCGAGACAGGGAAACCTTAGCAGTGATCGATGATGCGATGTATTCTTATTCCAGAAAGTCTTGAAGTTTTCCAGTAACGTAATATGATTCAGGACAAGAATAACAGACAAGAATCTCCACCACACCCACACCTACACACACACACACACACACACACACACACACACACACACATAGAGCAATGCACACCTTTCATTTCTAGGCGGCGGATTTGAAAAGTTCCTGACGAGGCAAACAATAGGAGGCTGAACCTCTGAGTACTGCCGATGAATATTGCACGCGAGGCTGGAAAAATTGTGTAGTTGCGGACAAAACGGTGGTGGTGGTGGTGGTGGTGGTGGTGGCGAGATTTTATTGCAAGTCCTCCTCCACACGTCCAATCTCTCAGGGGTATAGCAGCGTCCCTTGTCCCTCCGTCCCTGGCGTCCATCATTGGTGAGCTGACCAGGGGCTGACAATAGGCTAATTTCCTCCCATCGCTCCTCCACCCACTTGTCGCCTCTCTGGGGAAATGGCGCTACCAGACACAGCACAGCCCCTCGCTCCACGGAAAGTAATTAAAAAACAACTACACACTCTCAGTCTCTCTCTCTCTCTCTCTCTTGCAGACACTACTCTCGCATGCCTGGTTCAATCCCTCCTCATCCCCGCCACCCTCGTCGCTTCCCACGTCCAGCGCAAGATTCACAGCTCCGTCACTCCATCGAGACGCGTGTTGTCTGCATCCAAAGCGAGCCCCGACCGCGCCAGTACACTTTCAAGGGGACTTTCTCTCGGCTGTTCTCCGGTTTGACTCCCACTCGGCAAACAGAACAAGTGGTTGAATGTTTTTTTCTCTTTTTTTCTTATTTCTGTACTAAAAAGTAGAGTCGTTCAGTGTCAAGGGGATTTTCTCTGGTGTGTTCTCTCGTTTGCGTTCCACTTGTGAATAGCAGTAGTAGTTTTGAAGTTTTTCTTTTAATCTGTACGGTAAAATGATTCAAAATCGTGTTAACAATTTATCTGCTATTTGGTTTATTTTCTGTATTGATAAACCACCCGTGAGATCTCCCGCCTTAACTCACTGCCATTTCAAAGCATTCTATTAACTAAAAACTGGTCAATATACTCTTTCTAAATATCTTTTCTATCTTTCTTGTCGATTTTTATTAACATTTCGCTGTTTACGTTGAGGTGTACGTCGCAGTGAGAAAGATAAGTTAAATCCTTCTTTCTCATCTCGAACTATTTTACCTAAAGTGAAAATAATTGTTTTACTCTTTTACTCTTACGGTTTTCATTAGTAGATCTTGAGACGTCAGCCGTTCTTTACCCTTCACTGTGCCTTGGGTTAATCTGGACTCAGCTGGAGTAAAAGAGAGAGAGAGAGAGGGAAAGAAAGAGAGAGAGAGAGGAGGAGGAGGAAAGAAAAGCCAACACGTCCCTATCCTTGCCTGTGAATGATGTCAGGCGTCCCTCAATGGCCGGGGAAGAAAAGAACATCCGACCTGGGACGACTAAAAAGCTCACTGTTTTAGGACCGCTCCCTCTCCCCTCCAAGCCTTTGTGCGGCGAGGATGGTTGGGAGAGAGACAGGGGAGGGAGAGAGGGAAGGAGAGAGGGAGAGGGAGCCAAGGTAAGAGGTAGGTAGGAGGGAAGATTAATGGAACCAGAACAAAAGATATCAGGCCATAGGGGTGCTAGTGCTGGTCCGCCTTAATTGAGGACATGATCAAAGTCTAGCGGGAAGGGAAATTGAAGCAGAGTTCCGTGTAAGATTGGAGAGAGAGAGAAAAAAAAAAAATGTATATTACCTTTATGTTAATTAATTTAGAAGATTACAGCCGCCGCCGACCCACCTATTACTCGTATTAATAATTGCCATCAATATACTGAAAGTTTCTGTATCACTCTTTTTTTCTTTCTTTTCTAATTATTTTTCGTCGTACGTGTATTGAATTAGTGAGCAAGGCGCGTGATGAATTTTGTTTGCGTCATATTACTTTTTTTTTTTTTTGTTATCTCTCTCTCTTTCCTCCCTCAGTGTGTGCAGGTGTTGGCCAAGCGAGGGAACTTTGTGCAAAACCCTCCTGCTCGCCCCACCCCTCACGCCTCACAACACCCACACACAGCCACTGCACTGCCTCTCATACACCTCCACACACACACACACACACACACACACACACACACACACACACACACACACACACACACACACACACTGCCTCTCTCTCTGGCTGTCTTCCCTGATGGCCGAGTCACACAGGCAACCAGACTCTTAATTTACCTTTAATTCCTATACAATAATTTTTCCCTCAACGTGAAGTATTTTTTTCGTGGCACAGAGGAGCCGCGCCACAGATCCCCTGCGGCACACCACTAATTGAGGAAGTACCGCGATCCTTTGAGGTGCGCCCTCATCTAGTTTGGTTTTCTTCTTTTATTCCAGTAACCTAAATTCTACATTACTTTTAAGAGTATCATGATTACTTAAGCCCTGCAGCATAGCGTCGGTGTGGAGGGGCGGGAGTGACGGCCTGCTGAGCCAGTGCCAGTGCCCGGGACGCTCATCCCCACAAACACGTCGCGGAGGAAAACAACAACAAAGTCTCAAAGCTGAGCTGAATTAAGGCAATAACGCCATAAATCTCTCCAGACAAAATCAATCGTTCCCTGAGGCAAGGCGTGGCTCAACTGAGCGTCTCTGAGCCACGGGACGCTGTGGGGGTGGGGAGGGGAGGGCTGGGTCGCGGGAGGCTGAGGGCGGCATCCTGCTGTCACCGTGGCTGGAATGCTGACGTTGAGGGACGCTGCGCACGAGTGGCTGCAACACCGCATGACTAAGTCTGCTGCCAACAGCCTTCTTCAGCAGCACTTCGCCTTGTCCTGACGTGCCGGGGCAGTGTGAGGCGGCCAAGGTGCGGTGGCCGCCCAGTGCCACGCCCACGGCTGGGAAGGCCTTCTTGAGGCTCGGCAGCTGTCGCGGCACACCTCGCTCCCGCCTCCAGGTCTGACGGTAAGCCACTCAACCTCCAGCTCAGCCGCCACTAGGCTTGTCTGGCGCCCACCCGTGCATGAAGCGCCCTCTTGTTGTTGTTGTTGTTGTTGTTGTTGTTTCCCTCACAGCGGCGGCCGCAGAAACGGTGCAAAAAGTGACGGAGCTGCAGCCATGCATAACAATAAGGCAGATATATAGTTTTTCGTTGCTATTACTTTCTCTGACGTATTTTTCTACGCTGGATGGAGCCGAGGAGAGGCCAGGCCGCGGAGGGACAGATTCAAGAGGAAGTACAAGGTGAAAAGGATGAAGGGCACCCCGGAAGGTGGTGGTGGTAGTGGTGGTGGTGGCGGCGGAGAGGTCGCTACCTTTTCTCCTCCTTAGACTCCACCAAAGTTTTCCCATTCCTTTCCCTAACCTTTGACTTTATCTGTGCTTCTTCTCGTGTTCTCAGCGTCTTGTCAGTGTAGCTTCTCTCTCCTTTAACACAAATATCACCCAAGAAAAGGATAGACATTAGATTGAAAAGGAAGCCATGAAGAGATGGATGTTATTAAATGAAAAACAACAACAACAACTTAAAAATAAAAAAGACAATAGTAAAGACACACGAATAAAACCCTTCACCTGTCTCTCACTTTCAATCCGGAATAAACAAAATCGGACAAACAAGACAGCCACGCCGCAGTGAATGCCGGGAAGTACAGACGGACAGGTGCGTGGAGGCCATCGTCACAGGCAGCAGATGAGCCTTTGAATATGTACTCCTCGTGAGACGCCACACACACACACACACACACCTCGCTCCTCCACTCCTCGTAATCACCGATGAAAGATAAATGAGTCCAGTAAAGTGAGTCTCGTCAACTTTTCCATTCCGTTGTTGATTCAGGCGAGGGTCAGTAAATAAACGTGTTTCTAACCTTGAATCCGTGACACAGACGCCGGATGGAGAAATCAAGAGTTCTTACAATATTCCCTTCACTCTCTCACTGCGACATGAGACACTTAACAACATCAGTGGGAGTGCATGAGGTCTTTATTAGCATCTGCGAGAAAGGAAGCCATATAAAAAGGCGATATTTTGCAATTTCTACCCTGTTTCAAGATTTTAGGTAACTATGGAACGAGTGAAAATGTCTTAGAGTGATGAGTTATTAAGGAAAGATGGAGGAAATAGTAGTCAAAGGGACAAGAATATTGACTTTTAGGTATTTAATTAGTGACAGTCCAAAAATATAAGAAGGATATAAAAAACGAAGGGAAGTTACAAGGCGCCAGCAAAGTTACATGTGGCAGTAACGGTATGGAACGTACCCACCTCCTTCCCAGCTCTACAATATAGGACCGTATTCAGAAACGCTGCACTCTCACAATCACTAGTTTCCATAGGCTTTAGTTGAAGATACTTGTGGTTTTAAGGTTATTTATACGGATCTGCTGATGGAGTGGTAAGATTTCTAGATTGTTATAGAGAAAAAATGTCTTGAAAATTTAGCCATTACCGTCTGTGGCTTTGAAAATTAGTGGTTTCTGAATACATACCATAGTCGTGGGTATTAATTGATCAAACATTTACATTAGGTAACGTTAAATCTGTTTAATTTCCAAAGTATTCACAAATAGAGGTAAACAAAAAAAGAAAACTTCAAGAAAACACACAAGATAAACATATATAATCATAAACAAACATCTTCATTACTTCCTCGCCTAAATCTTATACACCAGTCCACTCTCTCTCTCTCTCTCTCTCTCTCTCTCTCTCTCTCTCTCTCTCTCTCTCTCTCTCTCTCTCTCTCTCAGTAAACACAACCCACACAGCTGTTATAACCCCACGCAGTACTCAGTCTGAAATCTGAGGCATAAATGGAGGATTCCCCAGTGTGATGATAGCGTGGGGGCGCCTGTGGGTGTTACGTGGGCGTCACTGCACATGGTCTGGTGGCGGCTTTGATCTCGCGCGTGGAGGCGATGGCGTAATGGCTGTGAAGAGAGGCAGCGGTGACGAGGGGAACCGCGCCACCCCTCCTAGAACATTATGCCAACTTCTACACCACGAACGCGGAACAAGACAGATGAGGAGGAAAAGGAGGAAAAGGAGGAGGAGGAGGAGGAGGAGGAGGAGGAGGAGGAGGAGGAGGAGGAGAAAGGAAAGGCTAAAAAAATGAAGAAAAAGAACAAGAACAATAATAATAAGACAAAGAGCAGGTATCCTCTCTTTCTATGGATAAATTTACGAGTAACGTGAATAACTCTCTCTCTCTCTCTCTCTCTCTCTCTCTCTCTCTCTCTCTCTCTCTCTCTCTCGTATGTGATCAGTGACTTCTGCGTTGCTCCTCGAGTGTGCCAAAGGAGTCGTGTTGTCCTTCCCTGAGGTGAGGTGGGCGAGGCACTGCTTAATTCAACGCCAGTGCCGCGCCAAGGCAAAGGAAAGTCAAGAGGAAAAATATGTCTTGCCAATACCTCGACATCGGCCAAAAAAATCTCTAATGATGTCTGGGAATTATTATGAGGTGTTCTTTCCTTCTGTTCTTGTGCTTGTGTTTGTGTTTCTCTCCTTTGATCTGGTTATGATTTTTTGTCTGTCTGTTTGTCTGTTTCTCTGTGTGTCTGTCTGTCTGTCTGTGTGTCTGTCTGTCTGTCTGTGTGTCTGTCTGTTTGTCTATCTATCTGTGTGTGTGTCTGTCTCTCTCTTTCTCTCTGTGAATGACTACTTTTTCTGTTTTGAAAGAGAAAAGAATAAAGAAAGAGAAATGGTGAAAAATAGGAGTTAGAACACTACTACTACTACTACTACTACTACTACTACTACTACAACTATTACTATTGAACCAGCAGGCAGTTTCAGTTCTTGGTATCTTGTTGCCGCTCGAGAGGTTTTGGGTACAGGTAATTCAGTAAACAGGTAAGATTAATCAGCTGACTGCCACTCCAGCCTCACTATGTATCACCTGTGTGTGTGTGTGTGTGTGTGTGTGTGTGTGTGTGTGTGTGTGTGTGTGTGTGTGTGTGTGTGTGTGTGTGTGTGTGTGTGTGTGTGTGTGTGTGTGTGTGTGTGTGTGTGTGTGTGTGTGCGCGTGTGTGTTTCCTCTTCACCAGGTGAGTAATTAGCTGGATGTCATGACTGCAGGTGTTTTGATGAAAAGGAGGTGACGGATATGTTAACAATGTGTGTGCGTGTGCGTGTGTGTGTGTGTGTGTGTGTGTGTGTGTGTGTGTGTGTGTGTGTTTTACTATATATCAGACTACTACTACTACTACTACAACCATCTCAACAAGAGCAAGAACAACAACATATACTATTTTCACGACTATACACCCTCCTCCTCCTTCACCACCACCACCACCACCATCACCACGCTTCCTGAACTGGCCTGGGGTTACATGGGGTCGGAAGTTACCTTAATGGCCTCTGTTCTTGTCAGCCTCCCATACTTCCCCACAGGAGGGCCGCCGCACCGCACCCCACAATGCTTAACTCACAATTGTATTCATTAACTCGAGGAACTTAGGCGCAGTGTCCCAGATCTTTAATGGAGGGAGCGGAAGAGGAAGGACGAGGAGGAGAAAGAATGAGAGTATAGAGAGAGGAGGGAGGGAGGAAGGAACAAGGAAGGAAGGAGGGAAAAAAAAGAGACTTGAAAACAAAGGAGCTTGAAAAAAATACATTCCTTTTACATTTAGATGGAAACTAAAACTTGAAACACAACTATTCGTATTTTTTCCCAATGAAGGCAGGCGTGCACATCAAAAAGAACACTTGACGAGGAGGAAAAAACCCGGGGAACCAGGAGCAGCCAGGCAAAGTTGTTAGAACAGAACACTAATTCCTTACTCTTGTCTCCCCCACTGTGTTGAAAGACAGTGACGACGACGACGCTAATGATGACAACAGTGACAATTAAAGCAACAGCCACACAAACTATAATTATAATGACTTCCCCAAACAGCAGTAGCAGCAATGATGATGACAGTAGAAACAAGAACAACTCCAATATTGAGAGTAATAATAATAATAATAATAATAATAATAATAATAATAATAATAATAATAATAATAATAATAATAATAATAATCTTTCCTTTCATACAACTTGACGTCGGGGAAAAGTAGAAAAAAATAAAAACAAAATCCACATTTCTTCTCGTCCTCACTTTGCACAATTGTAATAAAATTCCTTCGGTGACATTCTTCACTTTCCTGGACGAGAATTTTGGGCTCAGCATTTCCACCACCAATAAGACACACATACACACACACAACCCCTTCCACTTTCCCCATCACAAACCACACTCCTTCCCACCACCACCCCTTCCCCTTTCCCCATCACACACCACACATCAGTATCTAACTCATCCCCACCACTGTTCTAACCCCAACCTTCACTGCACCGCGCCTTCCCATTTCATCACCCCGTTGCCTTCCTCGCTCCTTCCTCTCTCCAACTCAGCTCCCGTTTGAATTATTCCACACTTGATCTGTCGCGCCAAGCAGGTCTGAGCTAAGGTTCCGCCCAGCTCTGATTAATACCGGAGAGGCGACAGCAAAGGGTGGAAGGTGGAGGGTAGGAGACAAGGTGGACTGGGAACGGGAGAGGAAGATGCACATTTGCTTAAGGAAAGACACGTATGGAAAACTAAATGTAGGTAAAGGTTAAAGTTGTTACGAGTTATCTTGATCCGAAGTGAGGGAAAATGAAGGGTATTTCTGTGTTTATTTTCAGTTCAACGAGGGAGAGAAGGAAAGTTGATAATGGGGATGGCAGTGGTGAGGACTGGATGAAATGTGGAGGAGGAGGAGGAGGAGGAGGAGGAGGAGGAGGAGGAGGAGGGGGCGGTGCTATGATGGACGAGGACAAAATGATGAATAGCAGTGGGTTAGGTCAAGGTGAGAAAAACAGATACCAGAGAGAGAGAGAGAGAGAGAGAGAGAGAGAGAGAGAGAGAGAGAGAGAGAGAGAGTCAATTTATTCTAAAAACTACCTTACATATATTTTCTCACTATCTAATCCTACAATAATGAAATGAGACACACTTAATCCTTTCCTTATTAGTTTCCATTTCTTCATCATTCAATCTCGCATCATTCCTTCCTTCCTTGTAAGTGTTTAAGGAAAAAGTCGGTTTCTATGGACTTTCTTCATTCTACGGAGACGCGGAGTAACATTTCATTTGAACGAGAAAAATATCTTAGTGTTTTACGAGGAAAATTTTGCATCAGGTCTTCTTTTTAATAGATAATAAAGGAGGATATCGCTTTTTGAGTCCCCGAGTTCAGCGGCGGTGGAGGGAAATGAACACGAGAGTTTAGGAGTTGTGAATCTGGAACAAGTCACGTCAGGTTGTCTGGCACGAGCGAGACAGCCATTCCTCATTGAGATCACGTTGCAAAACATCAGTGCACGTCGTAAACATGTTCAAAACAGGTACAGTCACGTTGCCAAGTCGTGTTTTCCCTCACTAACCTGAAAACGATGATGTCACAAAGTCATGGAAACAAACACACGCTAACAGCACGACACTTTGAGCATTACAGCACCAAATTGACGTGAGGCAGAGGGTGAGTAAAGTAGACTGCAAAACAATCCACGCAGCCTCCATTGTAAACCTCACCATTATGGCTAAGGTGCATCAGATACCAATGAGAAGGATTAATGGTAACCAAATATCACCTAAAGATATTCATGTCGCTACTTCGGGTTCTGTCTTTGATATTCGTACCCTCTCGCTCTCATACGACGCTCTGTGCCTCGGTGGAGTAGTCTAGTTAAATGATCAAGGGTTATCACAAAGAAGTATCGGGTTTGTGCTGTGTGTATGTGTGTGTGTGTGTGTGTGTGTGTGTGTGTGTGTGTGTGTGTGTGTGTGTGTGTGTGTGTGTGTGTGTGTGTGTTTTCCCATGTTGCGTTCGGCAGTACTATAATGTCAGTGTTCGTCTCTCGAGTGGAATGATGCAATACAGTTCTCTGAAGTAAGTGTGTGTGGTCTTCAACTACAGTCATTCCATCGCTCCAGGTAACGGATGGGGAACACTCTAATTTCTTGCCTAAATACAGTCATTCCGTCTCTCCAGGTAACAGATGGGTAACACTTTAATTTCTTGCGCAAAATGAAAGTCTGCCGAACACACCACAGACCCACAGACCCACAGACTCACACACACACCCACCCACAGGCACACACACCCACAGACCCACACAATGCCTGCCACCCGCCGCCCGCCTCCCGCTTCACCGCGTTTCCCTCGTGAAATAAATAAACGATCTTAATAGATTACACTACCGGAAAGTGTTTTTCTCTTTTGCTTCTTTATTTTTTCCCGAACCCGTTACGGCGAGAATGTTATCAGCTGCCGAACTGAAGGAGCGGCGCTGGAACATACTGTGGGAGAGAGAGGGAGAGAGCAGCAAGGGGAGGCGCCCGGAGGAAGCAGCTGCCTCGCCGGGAAATGGAACTTGGACTGTACTTTGGAGAGCACCGTGCTGATCTGTCCGTCTGTCTGTCTGTCCGTCTGTGTAATATTAGGTTATAGATTTCTGTCTGTCTGTCCGTGTAATATTAGGTTATAGATCTAATTGTGTAACTATATTCAATACTATTTTGTTGTGGTCAATAAACATCTCTCTCTCTCTCTATCTGTCTGTCTATCTGTACCCAAGTGAGTGTTTTAGTTCAGATGTTCTCTTTGTTCACTATTTACTGTTAACTGTTATTACTCTGAAGTGAGACTGATGACACACGTAAATTACTTCACCATTCCCTGCAACCAAGTATGCGCATATACATCCTCATTTCATAGATAATATCGTGTAGGTAGCATCAATTCGCAATGCTCTGTATGTATTCCCGCAGTGGAGGCATTCTGGCGGACAGGTATTGTGTTGCGGTGTGTTGCAATGGATTCCCAGGTGATGCATGAACCTGTTTTCTCCTGCGTCACCATCCGTTCGGGCGGAAGGTAAGCCTGAGAGTGTAGTGTGTTTCTTGACATGGAAGAAAGTAAAACAGCATTTTTATTTTCCGTACCTAGCATGTCTGTCTACCTCTATTCCAAAAGTCCAAGATGGGAGACCTATATTTCAATTTGTATCTATGGTTCATAATCAGAAACGTTTGGCTCTCTCACCACGACTATTTTCCAAGGCCAGAGAGGCGATTAGCGAAGTTTTGAAGTATTTTTGCAGTTCATGATATATAAATCTTGTTAGTCTGCCTCTAGAACCGTAAAAACACCTTAAAAACTCGAGTAAATTTAAATAAAACCTTTGGAAATAGTATAGGTGAAGCATAGAAGCGTTTAAGAATACGAACCTATATCATGACTCTTCTGTGTATCGAAAAATGTGTAGTGTCGTACTTGCCACCCAGACAATAATGAAATCACAGCTCTGGTTCTGCAATAAGTCAGAGAGAGCCACGACCGCCGCGCCTCAGGGTCCCACGCCTCGCACCTAACGGCTTCCACGTGACAGCCTTGAAATAAAGCTGCCTCCTTACCCCCTTCATCACACCACGCATAGATTTTTATACCTATTTGCACACACACGCTGATGTTCGTCTTTAGCGATAACACACACACACACACACACACACACACACAAACGCACTCTCTCTTTCTCTCTTTCCGCGTACACCACCACCGGGTATTTCTCATCCACGCACCATATTGATGTCCCTTCATTTTCCGCCTGTTCACCACCACAAAACTAACAAAGGCCATAAAAGATGACAAAGAAGATTACAGACCTCCCACATGTGAACCCATTCGGAAATAAGCTACAGAGAAAGAAGGGACAATATACCTTTGACTGCATAACTTTGAAAACTTTAATGCCTTCATTGTTGGAGCGGGACGAGGCCAGACAGTTAAAGATCCAAACTAACTAACTCGGTGAAAAGACTCCATTTGCATCACTTTGTATCCTCAGCGACAGAAAAAAAAAGAAGAAAAAAGAAGAGCGGTAAATGAACTTCAAGCTATTACTAGGAAAAAAACCTCCTCCAGAACACAGTTTTCACAAAAGAGATAAAAAAAAAAAAAAAACGAGGGTAAAAGAGTTTTTTTCCGAAGAGTTCCTTTGAGTGAAGTGACGAAAAATCGATTATTAGCAAAATATAAAACACAAACTTTAGGAATGGGAGAAAAATTCCAGCCAAATGCCGCAGGAAGAGTGGAATGAGGAAGGTGGCGGTAATGGCGGTGGCGGTGGTGGTGGTGGTGGTGGTGGTGGTGGTGGTGGTGGCGGTGGTGGTGGTGGACGTAGGGTACAGGGTAGGATGAGAGCTGACGGCGAGGCACAGAGGGAGAAAGAACAAAGGGAGATAAAAAGAGAAAGGAAGCACACACACACACACACACACACACACACACACACACACACACACACACACACACACACACACACACACATTTGAGAGAACCAGCTTGAAATGAGTCGTAATGAACATAATGGAGGGTAAAAGAAAATATTAAGTGAAGCCGACGCAGGAAAGCAAAAGCGAAGTTAAAAAAAAGAATCACTGCATGGAACTCACGCTAACGAGGAGACAAGAGGAGACAAGAGGAACAAGAGGAACAAGAGGAACAAGGTCAGGTCAGTCATCTGTTCCTCCCGGGTCACCCACAAAAGAATCAGTTATGTATCGATACCTGAACATTGCGTCTCTTTAAACCAGCACTCCCACAAGGACGAGTGGCGGGATATAAGATAGGAAATTATTATCTTTATCTACCTTGCTAATGGTGATGTACAAGTCTCTCTCTCTCTCTCTCTCCCCCTCTCTCTCTCTCTCTGTTCTTTTGGTTCATTATCCACCTATCCTCTTTATCTACCTTTCTACCTATCTCTCCCTCACGTGACGTTACGATAATAGTGAGAATAAACACAACAATTTTCTCTCTCCATTCCCAGTTACGCGTCACACCGCCAGTGGGTGTATTTCAGGCAAATTGTATCCGCCATCAGCATAATGTTACGGCGGCTGCTCTGATTGAATGGCTGGGAAGCGTTGTAATGGATCCCTGTCTCGTGGTGATGGCATTTTACCGCCGACGACCTCCCAGCATCACCGCGCCCGCCCGTCGCCCGTGTCACGCTGCTCCGTTCTCACCTGTCGTAATCAAGGTAATGCCCCAGTAAGACGCCATCTGTTGTCAGGTAAGCACGTGTCGCTTTTAACTCAAGAGAAAGCGATCACGGTGCGCTTTGGGTCGTGAAGTGAGGTGATTAGCAAGGTTACTGTTACCTGAGTCCCCGCCAGGATCAAGGACAGGTAGGTCATGGTGTGGTGAAACTTCAAGGTCACTTTTGTGCTTTACCTCCACCATTTCAAAAGGCTTCATTTAAGTTTACATGAGTTTTTTTTAAGGTGCTTTTTACAATTCTAGAGGCAGAGTGATTTCTACATTATTAACTAAAGAAGCACTCTTGAAAACCCCACTAATCATCTCTGTGACCAACAAAAATAGTGGTGATGAAAGAGCAAAGCGTTTCTGAACACCGATCTTTGATACATAATTAGGTCAGTTGAGAGTTCATGGTAGAGAGAGAGAGAGAGAGAGAGAGAGAGAGAGAGGGGCCGGTACCAATAAGGCAAAGGAATTAGCCCTCAATTACACGGCACTCTCCACGGCACAGCGTCGCATATGGCACTGTGATACGCGTATAGATATAAACGGCAATATCGTAGTGAGACTTTTTTTTAAACACTGTGAACAAAATCCGCTCGCCATCAGCTGATCATTATCCGCAGCCCATCATTGCATTATTACTATTCGCGTTTGATGACTCCGGCGTAATTGCATTCGTGATCGCTTTGCCGCAGAATAATTTGGCCCCATAATCATTCAGGTCATTGGCGGCATAAATACGAGGCGGGCGACAGTGTGCACCATTCCGCCGCGGTGCCCTGGTGGTGCGGGGACGGCGGGGGGTGGGGGAGGGAAGGCAGGAGGAGGGTAGATGGGAGGTGGCTGAGACAAGGGGAGGGAGGAATGAGGGAAGTGGTATAAAGGGCAGGGCAGAGACAGAAAGAGACGGCAGGGGTATGCAAGACAGGGAGGGAGGAGGGCAGGGGTATGGAAGACAAGGAGGAAGAAAGAGACAGCAGGGGTGTGGAAGACAGGGAGGAGCCAGAAAGAGACAGCAGGAGCGTGGAAGATAGGGAATGGAGAAGGCAGGGAGGGAGGTAGCAGGTATGGGGGTGAGGCTGGTGGGTGGTGGATGGTGGGTGGTGGTTGGTGGGTTCAAGTGGTGCTTCCCAGAGTTCACCATAGAGCCTGGCTTCCCACCACGCGTGGGTTCTAACTTGGTTTCTGTTGTGACAAGCGGGGCCACATGTACCGCCCACACTGCCACTGGGAAATTAGTTTACGAGGAATATCTGGTCCTGAACAAATACATATGTGTCGATGAGGGGCGTCAGTGATGGATGCGGCGCCATATGACCCTGGTTGTTGCAGCGCCATATGACCCTGGTT
>CM035195.1:5373698-5380256 GCA_020233015.1 Callinectes sapidus | reverse complement strand
GAAAGTGTCTGAACCAACATATATCATTCCCTGTCGCTTGAGACTTCTCTTACTTCTTCACCACTCACGTTAGCCCCAAAATGTGGCTTTGTGTGGCATTGTGGGAAGTGAAACCCAAGAGATGACACGTGATTCACCTGAGATTTCTTCACTTTCTCTCACCTCTACTATGTCCACCTCTCTAATGCAAGAAGTAACCAGTATTCTCAATCACTCATCTCTTTTCTGATAAACTCTGGAATTCCCTGCTTGTTTATGTATTATCTCCTTCCTATGACTTGAATTCTTTATTTTTCCTTCAGAATATTCACCGTACTTTATGTGAATCACCTTGAACAAAAAGCACTCATCCCTTTATGTATCCAATATATCCTCCTTCATTCCCTCCTGCAAGTTGAGCTCTAAGTCATTTGTTGGTGGTCGTGGAGGTAGAGACGTGGCGTGGCAGGAATACTTTCACACCATAACAAATATTTCTCCATATCTCAAAGTTTGGCTTCAGTTGCTGGGCCAGCGAGGGGTCGGCTAGGGGCGGCGACTCGCTTTCATCCTTCCCTTCTGCCTGA
This sequence comes from Callinectes sapidus, assembly GCA_020233015.1. Taxonomy (NCBI): domain Eukaryota; kingdom Metazoa; phylum Arthropoda; class Malacostraca; order Decapoda; family Portunidae; genus Callinectes; species Callinectes sapidus. Next base: position 5,379,690 of record CM035195.1, on the reverse strand, counting down.
GCGAGGGGTGAGGTGGCGTCCACTCCAGCCACGCCAGCCAAGGGTGTCGTGGCGGTCCTCTTATGGCCCCGTTAGTCCTTAGCGTGATCACCAATTCAGTGCATCATTCCCGGAAACTCTGGATCTCCTTGTCTGCTTCTTTGTTTCCTCTCTTGTGACGGGAAGTCTTTCGATAGGGAAGTCTTAAGGCACAACGTTGTAACATCACCTAACGCCACGCCTGCCACGCCTGCCACGCCTGCCACGCCCCGCCGCCTCTACCACGCTGCCGCAACACCACGCCACGCCACGCCACGCCACGTCATGCTACCACGCCAGACACGGGAAATTCATACATTAGGCCGCCGGGTAGACTGTAGCACGCCGCTGTAGTGTAATTTTCCACGGCACAGATGAACACACACACACACACACACACACATCGCGCCACGCCACGCCACCGCACACTTCCCACCACAGTCACCCCTCAAAAGACCACCCGCCAGTAGAAGAAAAACGAGCCACATAAAAACAAACTGACGTCAATGCAGATCTCGTTCATTTAATTAATATGGGAGTTAATGAGGCTGTGAGGGTGGTGGAGGCAATTACCGGCGTCAAGGGCAATAAGAGCGTGATTAAAACCGTCATTCCCGCCGTAACAAGCCACTTCCTCCTGCTACAGCGTGCCGAGGGGCGTCACAGCAGCCAGGATACAGGGATACAGGGGTTGCAGTGGCGGACAGCATGGCGAGAAGGAAATACACTTTTACCTGAGCGTCTGAGGGAGGAAGGAGCGTCAGGGAGAGTCTTTCTGTGTGGTGGAAGGCGGCGGGAGTGGATGTGAGGTCCGCTTTATTGTGTTTTGCTGCCTTTAGTTATGCATAGTAAGGCCGCTGAGGTGAGGTGAGCGCGCCTGAGTGGTGATCTGCTGGTGGCGTGATGGTGGTGGTGTCCGCACTGTGGCCTGCCTGCAACGCTTCATGCTACTCATCTGGCCCTGCAGCAGCCTCGTACCTCCCCCCTCACCAGCCTGCTCCTCCTGCTGCACCCTGGTGAAGCGCAAAGTAATACCGCTGTGGATAGGAATGATGGCTTGTATTACCAGTCACTTCTGTGGTCCACCTTCGCTATTTCAATTGGCTTTATTTAAATTTACTTGTGCCTTGTTAAGTGGCATTTTTTTATGTTTCTAGAGGCAGAGTGACAAGATTTCTATATTATCAACTGGAGAACCACTCTTGAATACCCCCGCGCTAATCATCTCCGTGGTCTTGAAAAATAGTCGTGGTGAGAGAAGAATGTTTCTGAATACAGACCAAAGACTACGATTTTCAAGTTTCAAGATGATTATTTAGTGGGAGATCTTGAGAATTTTGTGGTACTCCTGTTGTTGACCATGGAGGGATGATTCTTGGATAAAAAATAACAAGAAAACTTAACTTAACCTGATCTTAAACTAACTTAAACTAACCTAACCGTAACTTCTCTTCTTCCTGATACTTCCTTTGCTATTACCTGAAGGCGTGTCACAGAAGCATCGGTAGCAGTGGGACTCTTAATACTCAGAACCGCGAACGATGGCAACCTGGGGGATGAGTCACGCGCTATGACCCCGCTGTAGTGTCGCATTGTCCTCTCGCACCGCCTGAATTTTGCACGGCCATTGACGTTTGGAATACAGTGCAGTGCAACATTCATGAACGCTCTACAAGGGAGGGAACATTTGCTCTGACTCATCCATGCGTTCCTCTCCCTCGGCCACGGCTCTCCTCTTAGCATCTCTCTCTCTCTCACTCTCTTTCACCTCTGCTTGTTACTCATGTCGGTAGAGAAGTGTATTATCTTGGCTTCCCTTCACTTTTTCCTCCTTATCGTCATATTGGCATCTAAACACTCCTCCGTTTGGCCTCATTCACTCCACTTCCTCCTGTTTATCATCACATTGGCACGGAATCGCATCTTTTATGTTTGTTCACAGTAGTTTCATTTTCCTAAGTTTATTATGATGTACTGCTGTTTCCGTTTCACCATTACCCTCTGTTTGGTCTCATTCGCTTCACTTGTTCACGTTTATCATCACATCAGCATCATTTAGGATCGTTTTCCTGAGTTGATTGCTTTTCTATTGTGGAACGGTGTGCAGATTTTTGACTCCATGGCCCCTAAAGCACGTGTCATTCCACTGCACAACGGAAACTGCCATGAACGTAGTCAGATCTTTAGTATTCCCTCTCCAGCCAGTGTTCCATTCACCACCAGCCTCTAATTAGTCTCAATGCACTCACACTTATCTAAAAATGCCCTAAACTACTTCTAATAACCTCTTTCTCCCTTCAGGTACTGTACTTCCCGCCTCACGCCTCGCCCCCTCTCGTCTGCGATCTTAGAGTGAGTACCATTTCCGATCTCTTACTTGTTTTTATTGTGCCTTCCGGAACGGACCTGAACGGACCGGACCGGACCGGAACGGAAGGTCCCTTTTCAATTTACCGTCAACGGAGGGAAGTAGTCACGGAGAGCCATCACTATCCCCTTCCCTTCTTTCCCAACTGGTCACTTAGTTCTCTGTTCACACGAGTTTTATCCTTATAGACACACTGACACACATACACACTGACAGTCCTAATCACCATCACTCGGTCTGAAGCTCATTAGCGTCTCGTCTCTTCCCTCCCTCACTTGGCGACGACGAGACAAGTTATGATAAGGACTTAAGACTCCGCTGGAACTCAGGACGAGGCGCTCAGTCTTTCAACAGAGAGAAAATCCCGCCGCAAAGTTACGATGTGGGACTTGTCCTAATTACAACACTCAGACAAGAGAGAGAGAGAGAGAGAGAGAGAGAGAGAGAGAGAGAGAGAGAGAGAGAGAGAGAGAGAGAGAGAGAGAGAGAGAGAGAGAGAGAGAGAGAGAGAGAGAGAGAGAGAGAGAGAGAGAGAGAGAGAGAGAGAGAGAGAGAAGCGGGAAATTATACGTCGTCTGAACAAATCTTCCACGCGAAATACAAGACTTTTATCTGATTCACTCCACCACGTTATCTTCAACTGTAAATGACTCACTCGTCTGTCTTGAGAAGCGTTACCGGCGCCTGAACACCTTTTGTTGACTGCCTCGCATCACCTGGGTCAACAAAACTAACGGCGTGACACTCTCCCAAAAACCCACGTGGCTGTATTGTAGAAAGAGAACACTGAAGGAATTCAATACTCATACATGTGGTGGATTTGAAAAGTGTATAGACGTAACTTGTGACTTTCCCGTAACGCTTCCACCAGCTTCTTCTCAACTCGATGTTGCTTTGTGTAAGTTGAAATGAGTGTTTAGAAAGACAGCACATCATGGAAAGATTATCAGCACTTATTTTTTTATGAATAGACTTGTGTAAGGTTGCTAAAAAAAATAAATAGATAAAAAAATAACGCTTCGTCAGCTTTTAAAGGGTTAAGCTCAATTTGGGTGCACTGTACGGGGAAGATCATTAGGTCACGGTCCGCGAGATGCTATGGGGCCACCGTGAATCTCCATGCAGACCGTAGCAACAGGTTCGGTGCTTCAGTGACACCGGGAGTCCAGCAACAGGTGGTCCCTCTCCCCTTGTACCCGTAATGGATGAACGAGTCACGCGTCAGGTAACTTTTTTGCCGTAATTTTATCTATGACGTAGCAAAGTCAATTAGTGCGCGACGTGGGCGAGGGAACACCTGACAGGTAGCCAGAGCCGCGCCCCGCCGCCTCCGAGGACAAGAAAGACAGAGGAAACAAAATATTGTCGCACGAACTTCAATAAAATTCCTGCAATGGGAGAAAATGAGGGAATAAAAAGTCCACCATCGCGAGACATAAGGAAAAATATTGCGTGGGGGAAGGACTCGAGGAACCAGCGGCGGAGGAAAGGAAGGTGATGGGAACGGAAATAAAGAACTTGACTCTGGCGATTATTTTTCTTTTTTGTCCCCTGGAAAAGAAATACCACGCGGAAAACAAGACACCCTTTTTCTTGGAACTGGAAAGTGTAGCGAGGCGAAATAGATCAAGAGAGAGAGAGAAAGAGAGAGAGAGAGAGAGAGAGAGAGAGAGAGAGAGAGAGAGAGAGAGAGAGAGAGAGAGAGAGAGAGAGAGAGAGAGAGAGAGAGAGAGAGAGAGACGCCAAATAGGAACCATTCATGAAAACCCTTTGCAAACAATCATGGTAGGAGAGCAGAACGTTTCACAATAATGGGCTTAGTGGCGAGAGATAAGTATGGCACTTTTTTGACCCCACTAAAGGAATTCACCTTGTCGCTGCTGCTAATAAGACCCGTATTCTCAATCACTTCTTTACTTCACCTCCACTATTTCAAAAGACTTTACTTAAATTTCCTGGAGTTTTTAGGGTATTTTTTGTGGTTATAGAGGCAAAGTGATAAGATTTCTACATTATAAACTGGAGGAACACTCTTGAAAACCCCGCTAATCATCTCAGTGACATTGCAAAATAGTCGTGGTGAGAGAGCAAAGCGTTTCTGAATACTGACTTGTGCTTCCTGCCTCCTCTCCGCCCCCCCCCTCCCCGCCCCCTTCAATGGGACACCGCATCCCAGAAGTTGGCATGACATTGGGATGGTAATGCTCCCTGGGACAAATAGCACCACACTCACTAACTGGATTTACTGAGGGAACACTGGACTGAGCCGCCGAGTGTGCCTTGTTCCCCTGAGTGTTGATATAAGGTGTGCGGGGATATACTCTCTCTCTCTCTCTCTCTCTCTCTCTCTCTCTCTCTCTCTCTCTCTCTCTCTCTCTCTCTCTCTCTCTCTCTCTCTCTCTCTTTAGGACGAAACTTTTTTGGTCATGTTCATCTCATTATAGTTTCCTTCTCCTCAACTCATTAATGGCTATTTTGTTATTTTTTCCTCTCATTGTTTATTCCTCATTTTTCCCCCTCATTTTTCCTCCCATTTTTTTTCGTGAGGGGTAAATATCTTGTCATGGTGTTCGCTGTGGTTGTGTGGCGTGACATTAAGCTTTTTGTGATTTCTGATACATTCAATCCTCGCGTGTCCTCCAAAAATTCATTCGTTATAGAAAGTTTTTTGTTTATATGCTTTTCTTTTCTTTTTTTCTTTTTTCTCTCTTTCTGGAGGTGCTTGTCCTGTCTCTGGCCGTAGCGCGTAACTTTCCCCGCCTGTCAATACCAGTGCCTCGACTTTTCATGTTATTTCTCTCACGCTCATATTTCCTCCGTGAATATTGGTTTTGCGCGCACTTCTCTCCTTCCTCCGCTACGTCTGGAGTTACCGCCGCCGTGCATTACTTAGTTCTTGAGAGCAAAGTGGCGCTGACTGAGTGGCGTTGCTTTCATCCGTAAGACCGGATCTCAGGGGGGCGGGGCAGGGAGTAAAGAGAACATAGGAACACAAGAAAATGAGAGAAACTACAAGAGGCCTTTAGACTTCACCTTAGATTCCACATATCATCCTCTTTCATAAACTTGTCTAGTCTTTTTAAAACTCCCTATTGTCTCAGCACTAACAATATGATTACTGAGTCCGTTCCACTCATCATCTACACTATTGAAGAACCAGTTCCTTCCTGTTTCTCTTCTAAAGCTAAATTTTTCCAGTTTGACCTGTTATTTCTGGTTCTATCGTGTTATTAGCGTTCCTAACAATGGTGACTGTCGCAGGTTGTTGCTTTGTCTACTCGTTGTTGCTTTCCTGGTATCGGTGTGTGTGTTTCTATGTGTTATTCGTGTGTGTGTGTTTCTATGTGTTATTCGTGTGTGTGTTTCTCGGTGTTGATCATTTGGCCGCTGCAGATTTGTTTTGCAAAGTTCTCACCTTGTTTGTGTCCCGTTCCTCCTCTGGAAATGTCTTGCGGTTTCTTTGCCTTTTTCTTTTTCCTCTGTGTGTGTGTGTGTGTGTGTGTGCGCGCGCGCTATTTGGTCTTGTTGAGTGTCTGTGTAAAGAACCTTTATCATATGTAGCTTTTCCTCGTCCTCCTCCTTCTCCTTACCCCTTCCCCCCCCTTA
>CM035195.1:5363698-5368698 GCA_020233015.1 Callinectes sapidus | reverse complement strand
CTACCATGAACTCTCAACTGACCTAATTATGTATCAAAGATCGGTGTTCAGAAACGCTTTGCTCTTTCATCACCACTATTTTTGTTGGTCACAGAGATGATTAGTGGGGTTTTCAAGAGTGCTTCTTTAGTTAATAATGTAGAAATCACTCTGCCTCTAGAATTGTAAAAAGCACCTTAAAAAAAACTCATGTAAACTTAAATGAAGCCTTTTGAAATGGTGGAGGTAAAGCACAAAAGTGACCTTGAAGTTTCACCACACCATGACCTACCTGTCCTTGATCCTGGCGGGGACTCAGGTAACAGTAACCTTGCTAATCACCTCACTTCACGACCCAAAGCGCACCGTGATCGCTTTCTCTTGAGTTAAAAGCGACACGTGCTTACCTGACAACAGATGGCGTCTTACTGGGGCATTACCTTGATTACGACAGGTGAGAACGGAGCAGCGTGACACGGGCGACGGGCGGGCGCGGTGATGCTGGGAGGTCGTCGGCGGTAAAATGCCATCACCACGAGACAGGGATCCATTACAACGCTTCCCAGCCATTCAATCAGAGCAGCCGCCGTAACATTATGCTGATGGCGGATACAATTTGCCTGAAATACACCCACTGGCGGTGTGACGCGTAACTGGGAATGGAGAGAGAAAATTGTTGTGTTTATTCTCACTATTATCGTAACGTCACGTGAGGGACAGATAGGTGGAAAGGTAGATAAAGAGGATAGGTGGATAATGAACCAAAAGAACAGAGAGAGAGAGAGAGGGGGGGGGAGAAAGAGAGACTTGTACATCACCATTAGAAAGGTAGATAAAGATGATAATTTCCTATCTTATATCCCGCCACTCGTCCTTGTGGGAGTGCTGGTTTAAAGAGACGCAATGTTCAGGTATCGATACATAAGTGATTCCTTTGTGGGTGACCTGGGAGGAACAGATGAGTGACCTGACCTTGTTCCTCTTGTTCCTCTTGTTCCTCTTGTCTCCTCTTGTCTCCTCGTTAGCGTGAGTTCCATGCAGTGATTCTTTTTTTTAACTTCGCTTTTGCTTTCCTGCGTCGGCTTCACTTAATATTTTCTTTTACCCTCCATTATGTTCATTACGACTCATTTCAAGCTGGTTCTCTCAAATGTGTGTGTGTGTGTGTGTGTGTGTGTGTGTGTGTGTGTGTGTGTGTGTGTGTGTGCTTCCTTTCTCTTTTTATCTCCCTTTGTTCTTTCTCCCTCTGTGCCTCGCCGTCAGCTCTCATCCTACCCTGTACCCTCCGTCCACCACCACCACCACCACCACCACCACCACCACCACCACCGCCACCGCCATTACCGCCACCTTCCTCATTCCACTCTTCCTGCGGCATTTGGCTGGAATTTTTCTCCCATTCCTAAAGTTTGTATTTTATATTTTGCTAATAATCGATTTTTCGTCACTTCACTCAAAGGAACTCTTCGGAAAAAAAACTCTTTTACCCTCGTTTTTTTTTTTTTTTTCCTCTTTTGTGAAAACTGTGTTCTGGAGGAGGTTTTTTTCCTAGTAATAGCTTGAAGTTCATTTACCGCTCTTCTTTTTTCTTCTTTTTTTTTCTGTCGCTGAGGATACAAAGTGATGCAAATGGAGTCTTTTCACCGAGTTAGTTAGTTTGGATCTTTAACTGTCTGGCCTCGTCCCGCTCCAACAATGAAGGCATTAAAGTTTTCAAAGTTATGCAGTCAAAGGTATATTGTCCCTTCTTTCTCTGTAGCTTATTTCCGAATGGGTTCACATGTGGGAGGTCTGTAATCTTCTTTGTCATCTTTTATGGCCTTTGTTAGTTTTGTGGTGGTGAACAGGCGGAAAATGAAGGGACATCAATATGGTGCGTGGATGAGAAATACCCGGTGGTGGTGTACGCGGAAAGAGAGAAAGAGAGAGTGCGTTTGTGTGTGTGTGTGTGTGTGTGTGTGTGTGTTATCGCTAAAGACGAACATCAGCGTGTGTGTGCAAATAGGTATAAAAATCTATGCGTGGTGTGATGAAGGGGGTAAGGAGGCAGCTTTATTTCAAGGCTGTCACGTGGAAGCCGTTAGGTGCGAGGCGTGGGACCCTGAGGCGCGGCGGTCGTGGCTCTCTCTGACTTATTGCAGAACCAGAGCTGTGATTTCATTATTGTCTGGGTGGCAAGTACGACACTACACATTTTTCGATACACAGAAGAGTCATGATATAGGTTCGTATTCTTAAACGCTTCTATGCTTCACCTATACTATTTCCAAAGGTTTTATTTAAATTTACTCGAGTTTTTAAGGTGTTTTTACGGTTCTAGAGGCAGACTAACAAGATTTATATATCATGAACTGCAAAAATACTTCAAAACTTCGCTAATCGCCTCTCTGGCCTTGGAAAATAGTCGTGGTGAGAGAGCCAAACGTTTCTGATTATGAACCATAGATACAAATTGAAATATAGGTCTCCCATCTTGGACTTTTGGAATAGAGGTAGACAGACATGCTAGGTACGGAAAATAAAAATGCTGTTTTACTTTCTTCCATGTCAAGAAACACACTACACTCTCAGGCTTACCTTCCGCCCGAACGGATGGTGACGCAGGAGAAAACAGGTTCATGCATCACCTGGGAATCCATTGCAACACACCGCAACACAATACCTGTCCGCCAGAATGCCTCCACTGCGGGAATACATACAGAGCATTGCGAATTGATGCTACCTACACGATATTATCTATGAAATGAGGATGTATATGCGCATACTTGGTTGCAGGGAATGGTGAAGTAATTTACGTGTGTCATCAGTCTCACTTCAGAGTAATAACAGTTAACAGTAAATAGTGAACAAAGAGAACATCTGAACTAAAACATTCACTTGGGTACAGACAGATAGACAGATAGATAGATAGAGAGTTGTTTATTGACCACAACAAAACAGTAGGCCTATTGAATATAGTTACACAATTAGATCTATAACCTAATATTACACGGACAGACAGACAGAAATCTATAACCTAATATTACACAGACGGACAGACAGACAGACGGACAGATCAGCACGGTGCTCGCCAAAGTACAGTCCAAGTTCCATTTCCCGGCGAGGCAGCTGCTTCCTCCGGGCGCCTCCCCTTGCTGCTCTCTCCCTCTCTCTCCCACAGTATGTTCCAGCGCCGCTCCTTCAGTTCGGCAGCTGATAACATTCTCGCCGTAACGGGTTCGGGAAAAAATAAAGAAGCAAAAGAGAAAAACACTTTCCGGTAGTGTAATCTATTAAGATCGTTTATTTATTTCACGAGGGAAACGCGGTGAAGCGGGAGGCGGGCGGCGGGTGGCAGGCATTGTGTGGGTCTGTGGGTGTGTGTGTGAGTCTGTGGGTCTGTGGGTCTGTGGGTCTGTGGTGTGTTCGGCAGACTTTCATTTTGCGCAAGAAATTAAAGTGTTACCCATCTGTTACCTGGAGAGACGGAATGACTGTATTTAGGCAAGAAATTAGAGTGTTTCTCATCTGTTACCTGGAGCGATGGAATGACTGTAGTTGAAGACCAGACGCTCTTACTTCAGAGAACTGTATTGCATCATTCCACTCGAGAGACGAACACTGAAATTATAGTACTGCCAAACGTAACATGGGAAAACACACACACACACATACACACACACATACACACAGTACAAGCCCGATACTTCTTTGTGATAACCCTTGATCATTTAACTAGACTACTCCACCGAGGTACAGAGCGTCGTATGAGAGAGGGAGGGTACGAATATCAAAGACAGAACCCGAAGTAGCGACATGAATATCTTTAGGTGATATTTGGTTACCATTAATCCTTCTCATTGGTATCTGATGCACCTTATCCATAATGGTGAGGTTTACAATGGAGGCTGCGTGGATTGTTTTGCAGTCTACTTTACTCACCCTCTGCCTCACGTCAATTTGGTGCTGTAATGCTCAAAGTGTCGTGCCTGTTAGGGTGTGTTTGTTTCCCTGACTTTGTGACATCATCGTTTTCAGGTTAGTGAGGGAAAACACGACTTGGCAACGTGACTGTACCTGTTTTGAACATGTTTACGACGTGCACTGATGTTTTGCAACGTGATCTCAATGAGGAATGGCTGTCTCGCTCGTGCCAGACAACCTGACGTGACTTGTTCCAGATTCACAACTCCTAAACTCTCGTGTTCATTTCCCTCCACCGCCGCTGAACTCCGGGACTCTCAAAAAGCGATATCCTCCTTTATTATCTATTAAAAAGAAGACCTGAAGCAAAATTTTCCTCGTAAAACACTAAGATATTTTCTCGTTCAAATGAAATGTTACACCGCGTCTCCGTAGAATGAAGAAAGTCCATAGAAACCGGCTGATGTCTATGGACGGCGCGACTTTTCTCTTAAACACTTAGAAGGAAGGAAGAAAGAAAGGAATGATGCGAGATTGAATGATGAAGAAATGGAAACTAATAAGGAAAAGGATTAAGTGTGTCTCATTTCATTATTTCAGGATTGGATAGTGAGGTGCGTGTTAAAATAGAGAAAATATATGTAAGGTAGTTTTTATAGTAAATTGACTCTCTCTCTCTCTCTCTCTCTCTCTCTCTCTCTCTCTCTCTCTCTCTCTCTCTCTCTCTCTCTCTCTCTCTCTCTTAAACTTTTCTCTTTTTTCTTCTATATTTTCTCTCCTTTCCTACATTCTTCCTTATTTCAGTCTGCCTTCAGCGCATTTCTTTTCTTTACTTTTCTTTCTTCTCTTATCTATCTATCTACGAATCCGTTTTTTTTTTCATGAGGTCCTCCTCCTTCTTAAGCCATAATTCATGCTTCTCTTCCATCTTTCATCTTGTTTCATTTCCCCAACTTCGCTGACCTTTCCGCTCTTTCCCTCAGTCTCCACCACCAAAAAAATACTATTAATTCCAGCAACAGTTCCAAAAACCCATCCCAATCACCATGTAAAAGCTACAGTATTCACTCAATGACCCTCACCGCCTCGCTACAATAATGGTCCCTATTCGCAAAAAT
>CM035195.1:5289958-5305619 GCA_020233015.1 Callinectes sapidus | reverse complement strand
ATCTCCTCTTCTCTCTCTCTCTCTCTCTCTCTCTCTCTCTCTCTCTCTCTCTCTCTCTCTCTCTCTCTCTCTCTCTCTCTCTCTCTCTCTCTCTCTAAGGTAAACATGACGAATCAGCTCTGGCAGCCTCATTAAAGCGTGGGCCACAGTACGGCGGCTTTAAAGCGTCACTAAGGCTGATAGCGCTCACTTGTCACCTCATAAATGTGCTGGTCTCTCTCTCTCTCTCTCTCTCTCTCTCTCTCTCTCTCTCTCTCTCTCTCTCTCTCTCTCTCTCTCTCTCTCTCTCTCTCTCTCTCTCTGTCATACCAGTGAACACAATACACCGTGGCGTTATGAAGAAGCGATTCAGGAAAGCATAAAGTACAAAAAGGCTTTCCTAAACAGTTCTTAAGCGACGCCAAACTTAAGAGTGGCTTCAAAATAGTTCCGTTTCCGGCCGTTTCAGTCTCCCCAACACGTTCACTTGAAAGAGGAAGCGTCTACTCAAGTTTCGTTGCCCTTGAGCCACAGAACAGACACAGCGGTGGAAGAAGAGGGCGAAGAAGGGAAGAGGGGTGAGTGAAGGTTGAAAAGCGTTCTCCTCGTCTCTTGAAAGGATGCTACGCGTGGTTACGTTAGAGAAGAACTGTGTAGTGTTTTTAGAATAAGGACTTCAACGTCATTTGTTTTCTTTGGAGGGTAAAGTTGAATTGACGCTCTACCGAGTTGATGAAAGGACGAAATACGGGAATTGAAATGCGCTGGGATGGTTTGTGTGAGGGGAGTGTATATCTTTGCTTATGTTTTGTGTTGTTTTAATGGGATGAGTTGAAATGAAGCTTTGGGTGATTTATTGAAAGAAAGTCAGGATTTTTTTATGTAAAGAGAAATGCATATACTTTACTTTTCAGGTTTATTCTGCTTATTATTTGTCGGTTTTATAAAGCCTCAGTAACTCATGTGGGATCAAAATAGCACGGACTGTGGCCATTAATCTTTTCCACAGACCCTTCCTAATATAAAAAAAATCATCTTATCGCATTCAAAACTTATGGTAAAGATGTATCTCAGTACTGTAGAGGATATTATTTTCATATCCTAAAAAATGAAAACGAAGGGAGTTGACATAAAGCTACATCCAATAATATTCCCATTTACTATGCCCAATGCACTAGAAACTTTGCGGAACATTTTGCAGCCACAATGAAAACGAACTGGACCATTGAGTGTCTCCATCATTACGCGATACGTTCGTTCAAATCGCCAAGAACACTTATTGCGCTGACACTGCAGAGGGAAGTGGTTCGTAAATGGTTTGCGTTTCATTTACTCCAATTTGCATTCATTATTTGTCTGCTAGTCTATCTGTATATTCTGCTGTCCACTTATCTATCTGTCTATTCATCTATCTATTTATGTATCTATCTATCTATTAATCCATCTACCTCTCCATCTATCCATCCATTTATCTTTGTTTTTATCTATCTATCTATCTATCTGTCTATGTCGGTGTGACTTATTGTTCTGTTTTGGTACCTCACCAGTCTACCTGTCTAATTACCTGTCTCACTACACACCTGGTCTCACCCATCCCTTATTTTTTTTCTTTTCTTTTCTTTTTCCTGGTTTTTAATATCTCTGTCACCTACCTTTTTTCTACAGCAAAGTTGCAAGTAGTAGATTTGATGTCAAATATTCTCTCTCTCTCTCTCTCTCTCTCTCTCTCTCTCTCTCTCTCTCTCTCTCTCTCTCTCTCTCTCTCGCTCTCGCCGGTTCGAGTTCTTTTTAATGGCCACAGAAGTCCAATTAGCCTTAAATGGGAGAGAGGCACAGTGTCAGCGTCGTCAGGGAAAAGTTTTAATGAATTCAACCTGAACATTGGGAACCGTGAATGGCAAAATGTTAATCTGGAACCAAAGCGTGAAAAGATGAGGAGTGCCGTTCTGATTGCCATTGAGAGGGAAGAGAAAGAGAGAGAAAGAGCGAAACAGAGAGGGAAAACACACCCACACTTCACACACTACACACACACTCGTACACACACACCTGCTGGAAAAGTAAATATTGAGGTTAGATCAGGTGTTGGAGGAAAGTGAGCCACCTGACACCCCATTCTGTCCCCACACACACACCTGGGTTCCTGCGTCCTCGAAAGTAACAGAATACAAGTGTAATGAGCCGTCAAGTGTGGCTGTGCGAGTCTGGAAAGGCAAGGGACGGGGCCGGGCGGGGCGGGGAATAGCAAGGGTAAGGGCTAAGGTAAGAAAGGGAAGGTGTGGTAGTTTGGAAAGATAAGAAGCTACACTCAAGGTATGACAGAAAAGGAGAGGAACTGGGAAGGCAAGAACCAAGGGGAGATATAATGAAAGGGACACCAAAAGGTAAACATGAGAAAGAGAAATAGAAACCCCCCCAAAAAAAATTAAGAGATGTTGATAAAAGGAACATTAGGAGAAAGGGGGGAATAAAAATATATGTAGAGAAGTTAATGAATAATGAAGGGTAAAAGAGAGGAAGTTACGGAAGGAAAAGTATTCGTATAGAGAGTAATACAATGAAAATCTTTTTAAAGCGGCGAGAAAAAAATAATGGAAGCAAAATTTTAATATTGAACGGAAGATGGGAAGATAGGGAATTGTAAGAAAAAACAGAAAAAGTAAAAAAAAAAAAGAAAACAATAAAGAGGATAGGAAAAAATGGAAAAAGAGGAAAAATCAAAATAATGAGAACAAACAGACACACACAAAAAAAGAGAGAGAGAAAAATAAAAGCAATAAAAGAAAATGGAAGCAAAAAAGAAAACATACCAAACAGACAAAGAATCCCAAAGAATAACCAAAAAAATTAGACCATCACGATATCCCAGAGAACGAAAACAAGGAACAAGGACAAAAAACAAGGAAAGAAAGACCTGCCGGGATACGCAATCAAGGTTTAGAGGTGTGGCCAGGTAAGAAGCAAGGCAGAGGTGAGAGAGGATACTTGAGAGAGACAGGGGTGAAAAACAGGTGAAGGAGTGAAAGAGGCAAGGAGGTGAAGGAGGAAGGTTACTGTGCCATTCTCTCTCTCTCTCTCTCTCTCTCTCTCTCTCTCTCTCTCTCTCTCTCTCTCTCTCTCTCTCTCTCTCTCTCTCTCTCTCTCTCTTCGTGGTAATTCATCTACTGGTAGGGAAAGAGGTTATACTGACGGGGACGTAATGAGTTCTTGAGAGATAATTTGTCGTAGTCCTCGAGATCTGGACTTGCTACATGTTCCCCGTCTGATTCTCCTGTCCTCGTGTCCTCGTTTTTTGGGCTTCGTTCTATTTGGTGCCTCGCTCTTGTATCTCTTTCTTTGCTTTGGTTATTTTTATCGTGGTTCTTCGTTTTTTTTCGTTTTTTTCTTTTTTTTTTGCCATCATTTTATTTTTTGCCTTGTTCTTGTATCTCTCATAGTTTTTCTTATTTTTACCATAATTCCTAGTATTTTTCGTCCTCAGTTTATTTCTTTCCCTGTTCTCGTATTCCATTCCTATGTTTTCTTATTTCTATTATGTGTCCCTATAGTAATTAATCTTTCACTCTCTTTTGCTCTCTTTTTCTTTGCGTGGGAGACAATTGTTGGGCTTCTCCTATTCTCGTTCTCGCTTCGTCTGCTTCTCTTTTTCTCCAGAGCTCTAAGCCTCTGTAATTACTTGTTTTCTCTCTCGTTTTCTCCTTTGGCCTGGTTTCGTATTCTGTTTTCAGTCTTCCTTTCCTTGGGAGATAATTGTTGGGTTTATCCTATTCTCTTTCTTGCTTCTGTCTGTTTCCCTTTTCCTCACGCCCCCTTATCCATTGTAATTGTTTTGTTTCCTGGTTTATTTTATTCTTGTATTCATATTCATCTTGCTGTCTCACCACGACAAATTTTCTTATACTCCAACATAGACAACAAAGAACAGACGAGGAGATACCCAGACGACAGGTAAACGGGAAAAAGAACAATATAAATAGGGTTCTTTTTTTTTGCTGTTTACTTATGTCGTATCCCGTAAAAAGGAGGATCAAAGAACCATCAGTCTCGCTGGGGAAAGGATCCACCTCCTCGCTAGGATAGAATAACAAGTGAATGTCTGTGATGGGATGCGTAGTGAGTCTTGGAACAACAGACACCAGTATTCAGAAACGGTTTGCTTCCTCACAACAACTATTTCCAAAAGCCACAGAGATGATTAGCCGAGTTTTTCCTCTTTGAACAATACGCAACGCTTGTTATTTTGTTGCTGAAACTGTAAAAAAAAAAGGTAAAAAAGGCGTTGCAATTCGACAAGAGGCTTTTGAAACTAGTCGAGGTGCAGAGAGAAAAACATAGAGAAAGAAAAAAAAAGATATAGAGAGAGCGATGGGCAGAACAACGTGGAAAATGCCTTCATAACCCTAAGTCTTGAGTACAGGAAGAGCCGCGTCGTCCTGGCAGGGGATAAGGTAACCCACTAAAAACACGAACGAAAAATGAGGAGAGACGCCACACGCAGTCCAAGAGACGGCGACAACACAGTGCACCATCTCACTTCCTCTTCTTGAACTTAGATGAGGAGGGAAGGTGAAAAGGAAAGGAAAAACATAGGATAGATATTTTTGTACGAGAGGAATTATAAAAAGGAAAAGAAGATGTAGGGGAGGAAAATGAAGAGGAGAAAGTGAGTGAAAAAAGCTTAAAAAATAGAATCTAGAAAGAAACGAAAGAAAATGAAGAGTAAATGGAAGGAAAAAAAGAATAGGGGAGATATTGCATGAGAGGATTTATAGAGAGAGAAAAGAAGAAAGGGGAAAATGTTAGGGGGAGAGGTAGTAGATGAAGAGAAAATTGAGGGAGAAAAGTTAAAAAGAAAGTGGAAAGCCAGAAGAAAAGAAAGCGAGAAAGAAGTACAGAAATATGAGATTGTAGGAGATAAAGTAGAGGAGAGCGAGAGAGAAGAGAAAGGAGAATGCATCATAATTTACTTTCTAGGACGTGAGATGAAAGTAGAAAGTAGAGGGAGGAGGGAGGGGAAAGAGGAACGAAGGGAAGATATAAGACTTTCACCTTCTGGACTTAACATGAAGGAAGATGTACAATAGAGAGGAGAGGAAGACACAGAGAGGAGTGAATATATCATAATACCTTTTACTGAGGAGAGAGAGAGAGAGAGAGAGAGAGAGAGAGAGAGAGAGAGAGAGAGAGAGAGAGAATGCCTAGAGTTGCAGCGACACACTCTTGGCACGCTACCAGACCTGACCCTCGCCTTTTTTTGGACTCTACAAGTTTCACAAAGCAAGTAAAACAAGTAAGGCAAGTAAAACAAGAGGACGAGGACCTGGCCCCGGTGTGGTTAGTCAGGCAGTAACTTTCGACCAACTGCGCTCCAACATGAAGTAATCAGAAGGCTTCCTCCCTCACCTCCCTTGAATCACTTAATTGTGGTCTTTATGTCCCGTGTGGCGTGGACTTGTTAGCATTCGTGGAGTGAAAATGTAGTTTGTTTTTCTATACGAGTTCATTGCAAAGGAGAAATTCAAGTAAACATAGAAATTACTTGACTTTGAAAGAGAGTGAGAGAGAGAGGGATCAACCTTCCGAATAACAAACAAACATAGACAGAGAGTGAAGACAGCAGTAAAGCGGTAGATATGCCTCGATACCAGGATGTTTAGTGGTTGGTTCGGTTCCTCCACGGGAATATAAGCCGGGAAGTCGTTTCATCTAAGAGAAACAGGATGAGAGGACCATTTTAGCCAAGTAATGGGCATGTTAGGCTTGGTGTATCAGTGGCACGGTATAGACAGTTGGATCTGCCGGAGATACAAAAAGAAAATACAATACGGAGCTTCGGGTTTATATAGAAACTGTTTTATATAATCGTGAAAGGGGACTGTGTTGGTATTACTACGCTGTGCCATTGAGGGCTTTGTATGATGGGATGGTGCTATGGCTTCAGGCTTGGCAGGGGACGTCAGGGTAAGAAAATTGTGAGGGAAAGCAAAGATGGATGCAAGGACGAGGGGAAAAAATTGGGATGTTGCATGGAATTAAGGGAAAATAAAGGTTCAAGAATATTAGAGTAAAATAAGGGAAGGTAGAACATAATGAAGGGAAAAACCAGAAACCTACAACACAATTAAGAAGAAAGAAAAGGTAATAGAACATGAATAATACAAAATAAGGAAAGTTACAAAAAATAAAAGAAAAAAAAATGACGGAAGCTAAAAGAATATGAGGAAATAAGGGTGGGTAATCGAATATTAACGGAGGGAAAACTAGGACGCTACAAGGGAATTCAGACGAAAAAAGCATTGCTAGAACACAGAAAATAAAGAAAATTATAGAAATGAAAGTGAAAAATAATAGAAGCATCTTGATTATAAGAGCAAAATAAGTGAAGCGGTAAGAACATAACCAACAGCAAACTAGGAAGGTATATAAAGTAGCTGTACAAATTCTAAAAAATCGTGTTGATAATTGAGAGAAAAAGATACAAGACTAAAGGGAGAAAAAAAGCAGAGTGTGTACGTGCGTTAGAAGGAAATTATGAAAGGAAAGATAACACACACACACACACGCACGCACACGCACGCACACGCACACGCACATGCATGCCCGCACTAGGAACAGCGGCAAATGGCGCTCGAGAGTTTAGGATAATGGGAAGGTCAAATGAAAGTTACGAGCAGATTCCCAAACGAAGCCACAGTCACCAGCTGTGTCCTGAGGCGGCCACGCGCGTCCCCTCACAGCTCACGCCCGCTGCCTTCTGGGTCACACGGGGAGGGATACAAAGGAATACAAAGGAAAGTTCACGCAGCAACAGATTTTCTTTCACTGTCTCGGCTGTTTCGTTCCGGCACCTCTGATTTGCGTGACTCTTAACCTTATCTTGTGTTCTTCTTCCGAATTCATCATGTTGCGTCAAGACACTATAATCTGATAATGACGTTTATTTCTCCATTTCCCGTACTTTTCTATGCACTGAGAAAACGGCGACATTGTATATTTTCCTTTTATATTTTCACCCTTTTATCTTTGTAAAACTGAAACAAAATCGGAGCCACAGTGTTTGTTTCTCACGAAGTCCATCACAATCATCAGCCTTGAAGTGTGACAAAGACCTGGTGAAGCTCATGTACGTCTCTTTCACTTACAGCCTTTATCACTCCACCATGAACCACAACCCCCATTACTTTCATTGCAGCTTCTCGTCTTCAACAAACCCCAAAGATACCCGACAACTCAACCCGTGGAGATCGGCCCTGTTCCGCCCCACCCCGCCCGTCCCCGCTCCAATACACAACCCTCGTCGCCCCGTCTTGAGGTCCTCGTCTCCTGGCGGCCCTTGGATCATTCCCGTCCCGCGTCACAGTCCAGGAATCCTGTCCTCCCGTCAGCCATCCCGTCCCACACCTCCGCAGGCCAGCCAGCCCCTCACTCCGGCGTGACTCTGAGGTGGTCGCTGACGGACTCGTGTGGTGAACTATATCCGCCAAACAGACATACTTATAAAGAAAAGAGAGACGTATTTTGAGTCTTCTCACTTACGTCGACGATATATTTTTTCGACGCTCTCGCTGTGCTGCACATACCTGTTATTCCGTGACTGTGGATCTGCAAGGTTTCCGGGTGAAGAATTGCGTGGTGACGTGTTTGCTTGAGGAGGAGTTACTTTGCCAAGTTGTAACGTTTCTCTGCAACTGTGACGAAGAGAAGGCTCCTGTCTCGACGCTCAAGATTATCTCTGCTCACAAAGGATTCTCTCGAAAAGATATATATTTACTAAAGTGATACAAAAGAGACTGGACGTTAAGCTAACCTTCTGAGTCTTCCTAACCATTTGGTGTTTCTTGTTCCGGACTGTTCGGTGTTAAGCGGCCGCGAGAAGCAGCTTCTTAAGGTCCCTTGCGGTGGATCCTTGCCAGTCAATAAGGGAAGGCTCAGCACCAAGGGAGAAAGCTGTGAACAGTATGCAAACCTTTACTTGTGTTGCCTCCGTGTGTTGTGATCGGTCAGTGCGGGAGTGAGTGAGGGAAGAAGTGTCTCTAGAGTCCCGTGTTTCTCTCTCCATGAAGACACCCTCGGCCAGGGCTCCGGGAGAACACGCCGCGCACCGAGTACAAACAAACTCAACTCTGACTTTATAACCTTCTCTCCCACATCACAATCGTTATCTTGGTTTGAGCTCAAGTAAGGAGGAAAGAATCTGAACCTCAACGGACCATCATCGTCTGTCTGTCTTCTCTCAAGCAATAAGTAGAACCTTAAGTGTTTCCACATCTCGTCGAATTTCCAGTACCAAGACCTGAGCGTTCAAGATGGCGGGAAGATTCGCTGGAGCCCGCATGGGCATGAGTGCCCAGAAGAAAACCGAAACTGCTATGAACAAACGCAACCGGAGCAAGGTAAGGCGGCCCTCAAGTGTGGTGGCAGGCGGCATGTTCATCCCTCCTACAGGTTATGCTGACCCGGAGGAGGCGACGACCACTGAGGCTAACACATGCCCCACAGCAGGCAGCAGTAAGTTCCCTTGTACTAGTTGTGGCCAGCAGTGGGTCTGGTGTCCGTGTTCTGTGTATGGTTTTGTGGCGTCCGTGTTAAGTGTCCACCACTTCAGGTACGTTCAGGGCAAGGTGACGCGCCCCTCAGTGTCCAGGCGCGAGGGCGTTTTGAATTTTACTTCCTTTAGTTCTGGTGTTTTGGTGACGTTGGAGTGGTATGCATGACGTGCTGTTAAAGTATTTCATCTCTGATCATCTCCGTCTCGGGACCATGAATGCACTCTTCCTACCCCTCATTGCTTATGGAAGATATGAGATGCATGCAGATCAATCCTTACGAATTGTTCATGTATCGTCACCGTGTTTGAAAACCTACTAACACCCTCTGGTAAAGAAAGACAAAGAGACAGACTGTTTCCTGCACACGCCTCACTACAGACGACCCATTGTAATGTGAGAACAGCGACTTATCTCATACTCACTGGTCTGTTCAGATTAACTTGGATTAGGATACATTAGGAGACAGCAGAAACCATTTTGGCTATTTTTCATCGAGAAACTGAATGAATGAATAATAAATGAAAAAAAAAGATCGATATGACGAAGCAACTAAACTTGGCAAGAGTCTCACCTTTACGTCAATCTGAACAGACAGTAGAGACTTTAGAGAGACATATTCTGACCCTACCAATGTCCCACAGCTGATATAAACAATGATAATATTGAAACAAAAAATATGAATCTACGAATTGTTTTACTAATGAAACCACCCGGGAAAAAAAAGAATAGACAATGCTAACAAAATAAAAAGAAAGGTTAGCGCGACAATGGTGAGAAGCAAATTCCATATTCAGTACCGTTATCATTGTTTACAAAAAGCTGTGAGTACTGAACTGCAATTGTGAGAAGGCTGAAAAGAGAAAATGCATATAGACTTTCATTATATAATTTCAATTTCTCTGCACTGGAAGTCTGTTGATCCCTGGAATCTTGACAGTACCACAAAGAAGCTCTCCAGTCCCTTGAGTGTACAACCTTTGCTACAAGTCTGGGTTCACGTCCTGTAGCGTGACTGAGGTGCATGAGTGCTGCATGGGCAAGTAGAGGCTTGTGACGCGCTGGTCTTATCCCTTATTTGCATTCCTGTTAATTCCTGGACTCATGACCACTGCATTGTCCTTCCTTGTGTTGTCTTCCCGTGTGTCGTGTGTATCTGTGTATATGTGTCCCTCTCCTACCTGCACGTAACTCTATAGATGTTGATTAGGGTACACACAGGTGAATCTACCTTATTTATAACCACAAAAAATAACTCGCGGCGATTGGTGTTATTATAATTGATTTTACTACCATTATTACAAAGAAGGCCGTCAATACGGGATTATCATTAGTTGTAGTCAAAAGTTAATTAAGCAGTTGATCTGATTTTCATTGACTAGTTCTTTTCTTTTAATCTTTAGTCCTCTGATCCGCTGATAACGTGCAAGTCGTCAGATTTTGCCGAGGGATAGTCTGAGGAGGAGAGGAGAGGCGAAGACAGTGCCACGCATAATGAAATGGAATATGACAGTGTTGTGGTAATGTTGTTTTAATGGACTCCTGGTTATGAACTGTGCATTAACCCTTTTGCCACAGTTTGCAACACTAAAAGTCATTTAAATTCTACAACCAGTGAGAGGAAAAAAGTCGATCTTTAGTTGTTTGACATTTCTTAGCCATGGAGCGACCTTAGAAGAAGCAGCGGATTGTCACGAGTTATAATATTTTCTCGATAACGGATAAATGTTAGTTTGTGTGTCCAGGTGTGACGTGCCATCTCTACAAGCAAGGTTTGAAAGGAGAACTCATGATCCAACCCACCTTTTTGAGTATCTTCTCTTTTCATTATTTGAGGAAAAGAATATAATAAAACTCCTTCAGATTCATGATTCATATTCACAGGTTAATGACACTCTTGTAGTACCAAGATTTAAGAGTAAAAGTTAGAATTAAACCATTTTTCGAAGTTTTCTCTTTCCATTCACGAGAAAAGAAATGATTAAAGTGAGGTGCATAAAACTAAAGGCCAAAATTCAGGTTGAATGACATTTTTAACTAATGATGCACAGAACAAACGAAAATGTATTAAAACAGTCATATTTGTGATGGGTTTAAAATACTATGCAAATATTGTCTTTTTAATCTGGCACTGAACCCCTCCCTGCCCTGCTGGATTCCCCTTAAAGAGAGATGGCGTAGACAACTGACTGACTTCCGCATGTCTTGTCCTTGCGCTCCCTGACGCCGTGAACACCACACAGGAAATTTCTCTCACTCTCTCAAAATAATGCTGATTGCTATAAAAAATGAGTGAAGATGTAATCAAGAAGAACAAATAACAAGTACGAAGATTTAATATCCAATCAGAATAAGAATAAGAAGAATAAAATAAGTGAAGATATAATCAAGAAGAAAAGTAAAAATAAATAAATAAATAAATAAGGTGTGGAAGCACAAAAATGAGTACAAAACTTTAAATGAGAAAAAATATATATGAACTGAGAAAAAAGTAGATATTCCACGTAACAAATCTACTTTGTTTCATAATAATGATGATAATTACGTTAAAAAAGGCACCACTCTTTTATATACGTACCAAAATCAACAATAACCACCAAAAAATATCCTGAAAAACTAACACAACGAATAGCGCAACACAATCTTTCATAACTTCAACAACAACCAAAAAAGAAAAAAACATTCCCTCCTCACCCACGAACACGGAACGTAAAACACTCGACGGTAAATAATTGGAAGGTTCACTTGAAAAAAAAGCAACACAAAACAAAAAATATATTCACCTGTGTGTATCATTTTTTTTCCCATGGTGATGAATGACTGACGGAAACACACACACACACACACACACACACACACACACACACACACACACACACACAGCTCCCATGAAACACTCCTTTACTAAAAGACTTTCACAAACGACAAGAGCAACAGCCATTTTCGACGTAACACTGACATCACATCAAGAGATAAAAAAAAAACAGCCTTACACACACACACACACACACACACACACACACACACACACACACACACACACACACACACACACACACACACATTTTCATTCTCTTCATCTCAAAACTCGATGCATCAACACCAGTGAACACCAGTGAAACATCCATTGAGTGTGTGAAGAAGCGTAAAGAATCACCAGTTACACACACACACACACACACACACACACACACACACACACACACACACACACACACTCCGCAATTCAACACTCGGGAAATCTCACATCGACAAACACTCCAAAATGCAACACAGTTACTCTAGATAAGCTAAAACAACACTGCAAACTCAATTCCCTGACGTTTCACCCCCCCACCTTGCGTCGCCTCTCGTCCTCACAGACACACCCACACACACTTTCACGCCAACTTTAAAGAGTGTTATGGCCTAAACACGACCACTTCTTCCACTTTAGTCTAACGCCGGACACGCCACTTCTCTCCTTCCACCTTTACGCTGCTTGGGAACTCCCTGCAGAGCGACACAAAGAGCTTACGGGCCGTGGATCTTATGGAAGGATATTTGGCCAAAACAAACGGCGGAAGAAAGTAGGAGGAGGAGCATGGAGCAGGAGGAAGAGAAGGGTAAAGGGGAAAAAGAACATGAAATGAGGGAAGGGGGATGAATTACAGCAAGCGCAGAACACCAGAAAATAAAAGAAGACCGGGAGAAAGAAGAAATATGAACGGAAGAATGATAAGGAAGGAGAATAGGAGTGCCGAAACGTAGACGTGGATAGGTAAAAGAAAGAAGAGAATAACAGAAAAAAGAAACATGGAATAGAAAGAAATAGTCAAAATAAGACACTTCGAAGGAAGAAAACAAGGAATCGTGATAAGATAAAAAAAAAGTAAGA
Source organism: Callinectes sapidus (assembly GCA_020233015.1). Taxonomy (NCBI): domain Eukaryota; kingdom Metazoa; phylum Arthropoda; class Malacostraca; order Decapoda; family Portunidae; genus Callinectes; species Callinectes sapidus. The sequence continues at coordinate 5,293,217 of CM035195.1, read as the reverse complement.
AGGAAAGAGGAGAGAAAGACGAGAAGGAAGGGAACATGGAATATAAAGAAACATAGAATAGAAAGAAGAAAAAGCGAGGAAATAGTTGAAATAAGACACTTAGAAAGACGAAAAGGAGTTGTGATAAAAGGATAAAAAGAAGTAAGGAAGAAGGAGGAAGGAAAGACGAGGAAGGCAAGAGTAAATTCACCAGCATAACCCTTTCCCCTTGAGTGTTTTAGTGTTAATTTGCTTCCACAAGGGATGGGTAACTGAATCCTTGGTGGGTTGGGAAGATACTGGGTTAGCTAATAAGTTTTGCTTTTTTATATTTGTTTTTCTTATTTGTTTTTCCTTTTTTTGTAAGTTTTGTCTTCTTTTTTCTTTCTTTTTTCCCTTCTCGTCATAAATAAAGCTGATAATGTCTTCTTCTTCTTCTTCTTCTTCTTCTTCTTCTTCTTCTTCTTCTTCTTCTTCTTCTTCTTCTTCTTCTTCTTCTTCTTCCTCCTCCTCTTCCAAGCTATCCCATTAAACACTCATGTAATGCATTCACATAAACAGCAAACCTATCATACCAAGAGATTCCAGCTCAGTTAGCGAGTCAGGTTATATAATTAATAGATAAAACTTGGATATTAAAGTATGGAAGGCCTTGGAAGAAAAACAGGCGAACTCATCATGTGCAGGTAGAAATTCCTAAAGCCCCTTTATCCTTGTGGCAATAACTCGTGAAGAAAAAGTAAAGAAAACCCAGCCAGAGAGAGAGACCACAAGGCTTTAAAAATGAAAAAAAATGGCAATAAGGATAAATGAAAACAAAATGACTTCAAAACTTCAATAACTAACAAGAAAATTGCAAGAACTTTGATAACAATAACAACGACAGCAAACAAGAACAACAATAATTACAATCACATTTTCCTATCGCCTTCCCCGCGTCCCGTCACAAGTTCCCGTATTCTTTAACACTGAGCAATTATAAGGGACGTTTTTTGTTATCAGAAATCATAGGTATCATCAATCAAACTCTTACTGGCCCCCCCATCCCACCGCTACCCACCTGTGCTGACGCTGAACCCTTGTCAAAGTAGAAGAGTAAAGAAAAACCCGCGTAAAAGATTAAAAAAGAAAAGAATAGCAAAATCACCAAAAACTTCCACCAAAGCCTGTTAAAAGTACTCGAGTTTAAACGTTGCTAACTTTAAGAATACGCTCATGGGAGGCTTAGAAAAAATATCATAGTACTAAAAACACAGGGGAACGATATTCTTTTTGGCATTTTCTGACCCTCACTGCAGCGAGTACTTGGAAAAATGTTAACCGGTGTTGGAAGAGTCCGAAAAAGGCGAGGGAAGTAAAGAAGACAGTAAGGAAAACAGAAAACAGTAAGAGAAAAGCAAAGAAAGTAGTAAGAAGCAAACAAAAAAAAATAGTAAGAGGAAAAAAATAGCAAGAGGAGGTGGAAGAGTCCGAAAAATGCGAGGAAGACAAAGAAAAATCGTAAGAGTCTCATTGCAGTCCTATTGGGTAAGTGTGTTGTAAAGACTGGGAGGAAGAAAGAGAGCGTTTCCTTATGGCGCTGTTATGTGGAACCCTCACGTGTCTCTGCTATAATTGGACGGAATGAGCCTTGTTAACTCTTCCTGCACTACTGAGCTTGTTTGTTTATTCCGAATACCACTCGTATATACAATAAACGTGATACTGGAGCTGGAATGAAAGATATTTTTTGGTTATAAAATGAATGGATATGACTAAGATATCAAAACAGTGTTATACATTTAAATTCATGCAAACCAGACAAAAGAAACACAAGAAAGAAAGTAGAAAGGAAAAACTCAAATACTTTACCCCTTTGGCTCCAAAACTGTTTGCAGTATTAAATGAATCACGAGGTTTACTTTAATGGAGGACAATGAAAACAGAGGAAGGGAGAACAGATCAAATGTTTCACTGTTACCAGATAAGGGAAATTTGTTGGTTGTGTGTCTTACTTACTTTATATCCTACTTATTCTCCTTTCTTCCTCTTTTTAGGGGAGATAGGGAAGGAAAGCTGAATGTTATAGAATGTGAAAGAGAGAGCTGGAGGGAACAAAGGTAAAATTATGACTATATGGGAGGGAGAGAGAGAGATGGAGATAGCCAAGTTTACCGGGACAAGGAAATAACGCTAGGAAGGTTGAAGGTCAAGGGGAAACAAGAAGGAAAGACTATATTTTTATAAGTGGAAGAAAGCATCGCAGAGAAAGGTAACAAGGTCGTAGTAGTAGTAGTAGCAGCAGCAGCAGCAGCAGCAGCAGCAGTAGTAGTAGTAGTAGTAGTAGTAGTAATAGTAATAGTAGTAGTAGTAGTAGTAGTAGTAGTAGTAGTAGTAGTAGTAGTAACGATGGAATATAAAAGAAAAAGAAAACGATAGAGAAAGACGTAGAAAGAAAACATTAGAGAGATTAAAAAGGAAAAAAAATAATTAGCATATGTAAAATGATAAGCAGAAGGCGATGTTTCAACAGTAACAATAGTCGCAGTAGCTGTAGTAGTACCACCAGCAACAAATAAACACACAGAGCTACAGAACCAGACCTTTTCTTGTCATTTCTTTTAATATGCAAAACAAACGCCACATTATCATAACATTTCAAACCACGAGACGAAGAGATAAAATACTTCCTCTCGCCAGACATGTGAAAAAATAGCAGCGAAAAAGACCAGCCAATATTGTTACGGAAAGGTAAAACATGTGAGGGATAAGAAGACAGAAAAAAAAAATACAGGTAAACGAATTACTTAATACCAAGGGAACGTGAGAAAAAAATATATTATGTCAGGCCTTGGTTTTCTTAGAGATAGGATGCTTGAAGGGAAGTTGACAATCAAAAGAATTCACCCCCCAAAAAATTATAAAGCCTAAATGAAAAAAAAATACCCCACCGGGCGTCCTCACCAGCAGGATATTGTCTTTGCTTCTGGACTGTTTATTTGGGATCAATAGTCACATTTAAGGCTTTTTATGAGTATTGTGGCGTGTTTGGAGTGATTTGCGTGCGTGTGTGTGGTGGAGGTAGCTGTGGTGGGCGGTATTGGAGGGGTAAATAAGGGGGCATTTTTGGGCTAAATTTCTTGCAACGCCCAATGCACTTTTTTATTAGAGGTTGTATCAAGTTGTTATTAATGGCAAAAGATAGTTCATATACCATGATGTTTTGTGTCGTCAGTTCAGTAAAGTGAGTGGAGAGGAACCGTGTTATTCGGAGGTGTCAAAGTTACATTAAAGACTTCAT
>CM035195.1:5218730-5231230 GCA_020233015.1 Callinectes sapidus | reverse complement strand
TCACCACCACCTCTTGACCTCTTCACCACCACCACCACCACCACCACAAGTACGGCCACTAAAAGCACCATTACGAACGTTGGACACCATTAATCCAGAAGGCAACATTCAGAATTCGAAGTCGGAAATCCATTGACAGGCCGAAGGAGTGGAAGCAGAAGGGAGGGAATGTCGGTCTTTTGTATGTGGCACGATTCCTTCCCCCTCCTCATCCTCCTCTCTTCCTCTCTTTTGCTCTCTCACCATCCTTCTTACCTTCGCCTTCCTCCGCCTTTCTTTCTCTTTCTTTATTTATGTCTTTCGTTTTTCTATTCTTCGCACTTTTTTTTTACTGCAGTCCGTTACTTTCGTTTCGTTCACTTCTGTTATTTCTCTTCCTTTCTTTCGATTTCTCTACGTCTTTCATTCTTATCTTCGTGTTTTGTACTTTTCTTTCTCTCTCTCTTTCTCTCTGTGCCTTTGTTTCATTTCTCATTCTTTCCTTTTAACGCATATTGGTTACGTGTCCACTACAATGCTTTTCACACACGCACACACACACACACACACACACACACACACACACACACACACACACACACACACACACACACACACACATTGTTATTGTTTTTTTTCTGGCTTCTCTTGATTGAGGGAGTGACCAAAATGTTTTCCTCCAAGGTTTTCATTTCACAGAGCAGCCGCGTGACGCCCCATTGAGTGCAGGGGCGGAGAAAAACACTATTATCTGTGATCCTGAAGTGTTGACGCTCTGTTTGCTCGGGTAATAAATGACTTAGGTTTCCTCTACACGAACATAAAGGACCGGGGGAATCAAGGAACGCCTCTCACCCACCTCGTCCTGTCCTCTCTCTCTCTCTCATTTGATTTTTTTTTTTTTTCGAAGTGTCGTAATAAGTTTTTTTTCTGTATCTTATTTTTGTATTGATTTGCTCGTTCTTTTCTTGGATTTTGATTATTTTGACGATATTTTACGTCTCTTCCATTTTATTTTTTTCTTGTTTTCTTAGTTCTATGCGTTGTTTTAAGATCCACAGACCTCTTTCTTTATTTTTACCTTTGAAGTAAATTCCTTTGGTTATGTACTGCCTCGACAATCTAATTCAGTGTAAACCACTACAACCTTAACCTATGACTCGATTTCCAGTGAGGCTTTGAACACTAACTCTGTACTTTATCCAACCATATATTATAATAGATTATTTTATCGTCTAATCCATCTAAAGCACACAAGCAGCCATACCATTATCCTACTAAGAAACATTTTTTTTATATTTATGTGTCCGTTTACCTCCGTGTTATAGGTGAAAACTAAAAGAAATGTACTTTACCCTACCAATTATTATAGTGAATTATTTTATCATCTAACAGACAGCAGCACACATACATTATCCTACCATGAAATATTTTTTATATTTATGTGTCCTTTTACCTCCGTGTCTTAGGAGGCCGGTGAAAGAAATGAGGGGCTGAGCTGGCATCCATTGGTCTCCCTTGGATATACTTAACACCTCGCTGGTCAGAAAGGGCGTTAGTTATTTCTCCTTCATCACCTTAACGCGTGCGGAAATGGCCTCGTTGTATAAGAACACGGAAAGTAGTAGCAGGTAGCTGAATCCTTCGGGAAATAACGCAATATTGCAAGTTGGATTTCCTTCGTTCTTTTTCTTCGTGCCTCTAATAAGTGTTCTCGCCGTCGTTCTATTTTACATTCATTGCGTTGCGTTTATCGGTAATAGGTTGCAGAATACTTGAAGGAAAATCAAACACTTCTTAAGTTTGTATTTCATCGTGTTTTTTTTTTTTTTTATTGATGCTTCCAATGTTTTTATTCACGTTGTGTATGGTACGCCATTATATTTCATACGACATTTAGTATTTTTGAATATAAAGTAGTAATAGTAGTAGTGAAGCAGAAGCAGCAGTAGCAATAGTAGTAGTAGTAGCAGTAGCAGTAGTAGTAGCAGTAGCAGTAGCAGTAGCAGTAGCAGTAGTAGTAGAATAATAGTAGTAGTAGTAGTAGTAGTAGCAGTAGTAGTAGTAGTAGTAGTAGTAGTAGTAGTAGTAGTAGTAGTAGTAGGACACCAAACTGAGGCACACAAGTAGACGCACATGCTAATCATTACGTATAAAAAAAAGCCGAGTCAATTAGGTTACGTATAGACGAGGAGAGACTCTCTAGGGAGGTACTAGATCTGTTGGCTGAGTGTTATTATTTATGAATCTGAGTTGGCTTATGTGGGGAAGGTGATGGTCGCGGGTCTCAGTAAATGTTTGTACTAATGATGAAGAGGAGAGGACAAGATGTAGAGTAAATAGAGGTGGGATAAATAGAGTGTGTGATATGGGATACTATAGAAAAAAATGAAAGGAAAAGAGAAAAAGGGAAAGGAAAATAATGATAAGATGAATATGAGATGAAGAATATATGAACAGAAAATAGAAAAATTATAATAAATGAACAGAAAGGAATAGGAAATCTTAGGTATAGAACGATGAAGAATGTTTAGAATAGAAGAAAAGGAGAAACTTAATGGCAAGATACACAAAAAACAACATGAGAAACCCAGGAATATATGAACAGAAATGAATCCTCGTTGAAGAAAAATAATAAGGAAGATGACGAAGAGAAGATTAGATGTCGAATGTTGGAAATTAATCGATAAGACACTCAGAACCCTTGAATCGTGTCCTCCTTGTCAACAGTTTCCTAGAGAGCATGGAATCTAACCCCACTCACCCAACACTCGCAGGAAACAAAGGAAAAAAACAAATAAACACTTATTAGGACACTCGAAAGCGACGCTGTTCATTAAGACATCCTTCTCTCTTCCTCCTCTTAAAGAATATAAAGTAATTGGCTGTTGGATATTTCTCCTTTATTTTCTTACGATAAATTATAATTCTTTTTTTCTTGGGTGGACAATGTTATCGGGAACGGAAGAGGGAAGAGGGAGGTCAAGAAGAAATGGAAGAGGAAGAGAAAGAAGGGTGTAATAAACAAGACGAATGGGGATAATTGAAGAGAGAGAGAGAGAGAGAGAGAGAGAGAGAGAGAGAGAGAGAGAGAGAGAGAGAGAAAGTAAGAAATGAAGTCGAATGAAATAAAAAATTAATAGAAAAAAGAAATAGCAGAAATGAGAGAAAGAGAAAAAAGAGAGAAGAGGATAGAGAGAGAGAAAAAAAAAGGGAGGGGGAGGGGGGAAGAGGGTGGATAGGGAGGGCGGGGCCAGGCGTGGAGTGAGCCTTGTCTCCGCTAGAGGGCACCACCTTACAGACTAGTCCCCGGTCATCATCTCCATGAACTCTGCGGGAAACAAACACACATTTCACTATCACACCAACAATAGCGGAGAGTTTTAACAGCTTACCACCTTATTATCCCCTTCAGTACTGAGATGCATTTTTACATTTGCACATTATTTTCTTATTTTCCCAGCTTCAGAAACTCATATGAAGATTAAAATAGTAGAGGCTCTGGCCACTAATCTTATAACCTCCATAGACCCTTCTTAATGTTGATAGATTCTTCTAGTCACATCCAAGTCTTGTGGTAAAAAAAGTATCCCAGTAATGAAGAGGTTAACTTTAAATCCAAATACACACATTCTATATTTTCTTCTTCCATTTTGTATCTCTCTCAATATTAACCAGAGCTTTCATCACATCATTACGCTTTGATCCTGTCCTTGTCCTCATAAACTAGGCGTCGTCAATACACCTCTTTGACTTTGCAACATCATACATCTATCCAAATAAGGTCAAATGTTGATGCAAACATGAAATACTAAAGTGGAGCTTGCCTTACCTAACTTAACTTAAACTAAACTAATCTAACCTCATCTAATCTAACTTGATATAACTTTATTTTACCTTACATAAGTTGGTATGTCAACGTAACCTAGTGTAGCCTAACGAAAGCCAAGCACATAACCGGAGAAGGATATACACCTCAACCCTTCAACACTGAGACGCATTTTCATATTCATTCTACTTATATGTACAACGTCAAACACTCATGTAGGGATTAAAAAAATGAAGACTCTGGCTATTAATCTTCTAATCTCCATACCCTCCCTAATGTCAATAAAATCGTCTAATAACACCCAAAACTCGTATTATAAATGTGTCCCAGAACTGAAAAGAGCTTAAATAAATACAGTTAACAGAAAAAGACGAAGCTTAATTGGAAACCTATCATTCCGGAACAGAGAGTAGCCTTCAGATGCAAAACTGTGTCAGCTCCTCAATAAGTCATAATAAATTCATTCTAGAGAGAGAAGAGAGGCAATCATAAATCCATCACAGAGAATTACCAAGGGCACGAGCTCGATGGCCCTTTGAAATAGCCTTGTGATCAGTCATGGCGGCAGTGATTGGGATTGAAGGAGAGGCCTATTTGAGAGAGAGAGAGAGAGAGAGAGAGAGAGAGAGTTATCAAATTACTTTAATCGTCACCAATCTCTTCTTTTCTTTCGACTTCGAGAACGGATCAATAATAGGAAGAGAAGAGGAAGGAAGGAAGGAAGAAAAGGGAGAAAGAAGGGAGGGAGGAAGCAGGTCAGCTGGTTAGGCTTCTGAAGATTTGAAAGTTTCTTAACACGCTGGTGGAGAGAGAGAGAGAGAGAGAGAGAGAGAGAGAGAGAGGGCATTGGGTTCTCTCTGTGTAATCTAAAAACTGTTCAGAACCTCACTATCACTTTGGCTTATAAAGTTTCAACATTCATAACCAACATTTTGCCTCGCCCTTGAAGAACAGCTGTGGGGGAAAGTGGACAATAAATAGGAGGTGATAGGCGATAGAGAGAGGAGAAGTGAGGGCGAATGGGATACCTGAGAGAAAGATAAGAGAGAAAAGCAGTGAGAGACTTAGTTAATAGGATGAAGGGAGGGAGAAAGGTGATATAGGGAAGGTAAGAATGTGAAAGACTTAGCTCTAAGGAGGAAAAGAGGAGAAGAGAGAAAGCGGCAGAGAAAAATGGAAAATAAAAGTGGTAAAGGCTTAGAAGTGATCAGTAGAAGGACGGGAGAGAGAAAGAGGAAGAGAGATGGGAAATGAAGATGGTGAAAGGCTTGGACGGAATGTTTAACAGGATGAAAGGGTTGGAGCATTGAGTAGCAGTGTAGATAGCTTTAGTAAATGAAATAATTAAAGAAGTAGAGGAATGGTGTGTGCCTTTGATTAATAAGACGAAGAAAAATTGTGCACCACACTGAGAATTTGAAATAAAGAAGAATAAGATATGGAATTGCATACTATATCTATTTTTTTCCTGAACCCATAAGAATTCGTGAGAGAATCTGATAAAAAACGAATAGGAGATAAATGAAATTGCATAGTTTATATCACTGACATTTTTTTTCTGAATCTGAAAGAACTGGGAGATATATAGACCTTATTGAATCCTAACTAGATGGGATAGGCGTGGAGGGAGGATAGGGAAGGATTGGTCAGAGGATTCTACGCGATAGAAAAGTTGTTGAGTTCGTTTAAGGGAACTCGAGGGTGAAGGAGGCGCTGTAGAAGGGAAGTGAGCGAGATTTGGGGGAATAGAGGGAAGGTGGAACAAAGCGAAATACGAACAGGGGAAAGTTTTTGTAGAGGAGAAATGGAAGTAGATACGAAAAGGAAAAAAAGATAACGTTGAATGAAGAAATAAAAAAAAAATTGTAGTACAGAGAACACAAAAGGAAAATTGAAACGGAAATATAGACAAGGATTAGAGCAAGAAATAATAAAAGAAAACAAGCAGGGTAGAAGGAGAAAGAAGAAATGAGAAGAAAGTACATTGTGTTTGGCGAGAGGGGAAAAGAAGAGATGGGAAGAAACAGGAAAAAAGAAAATAGGACGAACAGAGGAGATGAAAATGGAATAAGGTGAAATAAAGGAAAAATTAACGGGAAACAAGAAAAAAACAGGAATAACAACAGAAACAAACAGTACAGAATGAGAATGAAAAAATAAGAAGAAAGAGGAAAAAGAAAACAGGACAAGCGAAGGGAGATGAAAATAGACCAAGGTGAAATAAAGGAAAAGTAGACAGGAAACAAGGAAGAATAGAATGGTTGATGGGAAGCCAAATCAGGACCAAAGTTGTAGAAAAAAGTTAATGGGACAAAAAGGAGGCGTTGAGAGGATACGATTTAATTAAGCTTCTTTTTTCTAGTTATTACCAAAAATTATCATTACGTGCTATGAAGGGAACGTTAAATTATGAACTGAAGCTCTTCTTCTTTAGCTTTCTTTTTTTTCTTCCCTATTCTTCATTGATTTTCATAAACCACTTCATTTGAACTACTTATTCATATTCTTGAAGTTTTTTTGTCATTTAAAACAACACGTGGTAGTCTAATTTCATTGTTTGTTTTGCTATTCTCTTCTTGTTTATCCTCCCTCTCCCTCTCCCTCTCCCTCTCTCCTTCCCCATCCCACTCACCATCAAAGTCGACTGTTCCGGAGCCGTCCTCGTCGATCTCGTCCACAATATTGTCGAGGTCAGCACTCGTCAGCTTATCGTCCAGGGCTCCCAAGATCTCCTTCAGCGCCGCCGTCGGGATAAAGCCATTACCTGCCGGGGAAGATGAGGTGGAGTGGAGCTGGTGGAAGAGATGGACGTGGTGGAGCAGCAGGAAGGAGGGAGAAGTGAGTCATCGAGAAATGGTGGTAGTAATTGTGATCGCTGAATTGGAAGAGTAAATGGAAGGGGAAGAGGGATTTTGTTGAAGGAGGAGGAATAGAGTTAGTGGAAGAGGATGTGGAGGTCGAGGAGCCAGAAAGAGGTTATCAAGAAATGGAGATGATATTGAAATGGTTGATTTGGAAGGAGTACATTGTGAAGAAGTTTGTGAAGGAAGAAAGGAAGAGGAGAAGAAGGAGGAAAGTGAGTGGGTGGCTCAGAAAGAAGAGGAGAAGGAGAGCAAAATTTGGGAATTTAAACTGATAAAAAGAAGAGATGTGAGAGAAAAGTGGCAATTTTCGGAAGGAATAGAAAGTAAAATTAGAAGCACAATTTTGGAGGAAGAGATTTAAACTGAAAAAAAAATGAAACAAAAAGAAAGCAAGCTCTGAAACAAAACAAAAATAAAAACTTCAAGAATACGGACAAGTAGTTAAAATGAAGTGCAGTTTTGAAGAGAAGAGAAGAGATGAAAATCAATGGGAAAAGAGGAAGGCAAAAAAAAAAGCTGAAGACGAGGAGTTAGAGTTCGTTAGTGAAAGGGAGAGTTGGGAGGGGAGAGAGAGCCAGGATGGGGAGATGGGAGAGGAAGAGGAAGAGGAGAAGGAGGATGATTGATGGATGGAAAAAACGCTGCCGTAGTCTTTGCAACCTCCTTCACACCGCACTGACTGGCAAGTGAAGGAGAGGGAGAATAAAGGAGACTAAAAAGAGGAAATGAACGAAGGATGAAGTGAAGAAAAAGTTAATTAGGGGAAAGAGAGAAAAAATAATTAGGATAATGAATGAGAGGAGGAGGAGAGAGAGATATAAAAGAAAATAGTAACCCAAAACAAAGCTAGATAACTGAAACGAAAGTACCCCATTTAGATGAAAAAAGAGAGAAAATAAAGAAAACTAAACAAAGATACAAAGAGAAAGGAAAAAAGAAAGCGATTACTTGATACTGATAGAAAAAGCAAAAGAAGTACATTGAGATAAGGAAGAGGAGGAGACGAACAGAGAGAAAGGGGGAAATGATACCAGGTAATTGTTGTGAGAGGGTAAAGGGGTTCCTGGGAAGTAGTAATTAAGTGGGAGAGGAATCGGGGCTTGTAAATGGTGGGAAGATGTAGGAGGAAAGGTGGGAGGTTTAATTAACGAGAAGAGGAATGAAGGGCCGGGTTTTCCTGTAGAGAGGATGAGAATAGGGTGCGTTTTTAAGAGAGAGAGAGAGAGAGAGAGAGATTTATGGTATATTCTTGCTTGAGTATCAAGATCTGAAGAATTAGATGAAGTCATGAAATAATGATAATGATAACGATGATAGTAAAAGTGATGATGGAGTCTGAATAAACAATATATAATAGAAATTCATACTTTTTAGATTGAGTTTACTTTATAGGGGCAAAATATATACACATATTATCATAAAAGTAACACTGTTTAGATAAAAGGAAATAAAGTTCAAGAAAAGAAAAAAAAAAACATACTAATTCATCATAAAATAAAACAAAATATAACGATGAAATAATTTGATATAAAAAGAGGGCTGAATATCATTCTCTCTCTCTCTTCTCTCTCTCTCTCTCTCTCTCTCTCTCTCTCTCTCTCTCTCTCTCTCTCTCTCTCTCTCTCTCTCTCTCTCTCCTCGCCATAAATATCCCCGGCGCTGTTATCTAAGGCTATTAACACTGTCATTAAATTCCACAACTTTGCAGCTGAAAATTTACGAGCGATGAACGTCAAAAGTAGTTTATATCATGCGACCAGGACCGACGAAAAGATAATGTGGAAAAGTAGCAGCGTCTCTTTACTATTTACATTTTAAGCATGTACTAACAATTGTGTGTGTGTGTGTGTGTGTGTGTGTGTGTGTGTGTGTGTGTGTAAATGTCTATCTGTCTATTTGTGTGTTCGCCACCCTTCTCTCTCTCTCTCTCTCTCTCTCTCTCTCTCTCTCTCTCTCTCTCTCTCTCTCTCTCTCTCTCTCTCTCTCTCTCTTATACATAAATGCAGTTGCTGAGATTAAGCTCATTACCATTATTACCCAGAGAGAGAGAGAGAGAGAGAGAGAGAGAGAGAGAGAGAGACGCTTCGTGAGCATGTATGGTTCGCTCAGTCCTGGGCTTTGAAAGGAGTAATACTTTGAGGAACCCCAGAGACACTAAGGCAAAGAAAGGAGCATTTAAAGGCAAATTACGCCTCTGTTTGTTTCTTAGAGACTAGAGGGGCGTGTAGAAACCAGAAATACGCAAAGAAATACAAAGATAGATCAATGGAAGAAACAAGAAAAAAAGGGAAGAGATTGAGAAAGGAAGGAGGAACAGAAGAAACAGGAAGAGATTGAGAGATGAGGGAGGAGCAAGACGATGGAGGAATAGGAGAAAGATAAAATGTAGGTAGAAAGGAAATGCAGAAACACACAGAGAATGAGAGCAGAGAGAGAGATGAACGACAAGATGGAGCAATAGAATGAAATATTGAAAGAAACAAGATGGAGGAGCAAGAAGGGATTGAAATGCATTATGACGGATGAGGAGGATGGAGGAACAGAAAATGTTTAAACACTGGAAAGGAAGAAGAAATGGAGGAATTATGATAACGAAGGAAATAGAGAGTCAAGATGGAAGAAGAACCAAGAACAGTGGAAGGCTGCACATGTGGGAAGAAGACACGGAAGACGGGAGTAAGATCAGGGAGAGGACGTGTATGGGAGAGGAAATTAGGGAGAGGCACGGTAGGTAGGAGGAAAAATGTTAGGTAGGGAAGGGAGGAATGTGTCCATGGTAATAAGGGATACGGTATTGGGGAGAGAAAAATGTTGAGACAATGAAAGTAGAGAAGAAGGAAGTGAAGGATGAAGAAACAGTTTGTGAAGGAAACGGGTTAAGTTAGTTGTGAGTATTTTAAAGAACGAATGATCAATTTAAAATGGGAATGAAGAGTAAAAGAAGGATAAGAAGGAGGTGGAGGAAGTGAAGGAGGAGCAAAGGCATTATGAGGAGGAGGAGGAGGAGGAGGAGACCCTTTGAACCCTAAAATAAACATTGATAAACTGTGGTAATCAAGTTTATTTTTGTATTGAATATGTTAAACAGACTAAACTGTATGTAAGTGTAGTGTTAATTAGTAAAGTCGTGTGTGTGTGTGTGTGTGTGTGTGTTATGCAAACAAGGCCAAAGTAAACAAGGTGCTGCTGCATTTTCGGCTTCACCTTGGAATTCATTAGATTATAAACGGTGAGCAAACAGACTGGAGACATAGTAGTGTGTGTATGTGTGTGTGTGTGTGTGTGTGTGCGAATGATGCGTATACACACACACACGCGCGCGCACACACACACACACACACACACACACACACACACACACAAATACAAACATTTACACACCCAAGATAGATGGAACAGAAATAAGCACACACTTGTTGAAATGTGCGACTGTTTCTTATTTAGATTCAAAATTATACTACATTGCTGCACTTAATTTTCATATATTGAGATGAAGTTTGAGTTTTTTGAAGAGTAATTAATGGTAATGTTTAAAATTATCTCAATCGCATTAAATAACTTGCTGTAAGATTTATGAAGCTAATAAATATGAAATGAAAATGTTAAGAGGGAAATAACAAGATCCTTTAAAATGAGGTACATAAAAGCAACAACTTCTAAAGATGATAAATAAGAAGTAAGGAGAAACCAAAAAATACAAATTAGATACACGGACATAAGAGTAAAAAAATGAACCTGAATGAAGATAAACTAAAAAAAGAATGGTATGATAACACTAAACGTTTATAGAAACAATCCTAACTCACAAGTATATTACATGACGTGACAGAAAAAAAAATTAAAGTAACCATTCAAACAAATACCAAAAGTGAAACAAAAACGCGTCGGAATTTGGCACCCTTTTATCTCTGGCCGTAAAGGCTTCCCTATAAATACACACGTTTAATTCACAAACCCCGAGCTGGTATTATGAAGGGAACCAATATATTTCACTGTGCAGGTGTATATATATATAGCAACGAGCCGCCGGTATTAACCCCTTCAGTACTGGGACACATTTTTACCACGAATTCTGTGTATAATTAGACGATTTTATTGACATTAGGAAAGGTTTATGGAGGTCAGAAAGTTAATAGCCAGATTTTGCACTGTTTTAATCCCCACATAAGTTTCTGAAGCTATAAAAAATCGATGAAAAATTAGCAGAATGAAAATAAAAATGCGTCCCTGTACTGAGGGAGTTAAATATAGATCAAGGTAGGGAAGGTGTTGACTGGTTTCTTTCATAGTCACTGCTTTCACTCCCGTTGGTAGGAAATTTCCCGTTTTTTATGAGGGTGGCTCTCACAAGACACCAGACAGGAAGCATAGAAAATGAGAGTCATATTGATCAGAAGACAAGACAGACGAGGGTATTCTCTCTCTCTCTCTCTCTCTCTCTCTCTCTCTCTCTCTCTCTCTCTCTCTCTCTCTCTCTCTCTCTCTCTCTCTCTCATTCATGTTCCTCTTTTTAATTAACTGACTCACTTTTTGTTTGTGTTTTAATGAGGTGACTGTGCCAGGCTGGGAAAATGAGGAACAGTAAAGGCAGAGGGTAGAGAGAGAGAGAGGTAGGGAAGGGGAAAAGAAAGGCAGGAAAGAAGAGAGAAGGGGAGGAAGATAAAGTATAAAAGAGGAAAGTGGATGTAAGGGAAAAGAGGAAAACAGAATTACATGGGGAATTACAGAGAAACAAAGAGAGACGGACAGACAGACAGACAGGCAGACAGAATATACAAAGAGACAAGTCGAAGAGGAAACAGAAATTAAATGAAAAATATATTGTTATAAAAAAAATACCTGAAAAAAAAAAGTTAAAAATACAAGTTGAATTATAATGAAGACGAAAACCTTGTACAATATTTACCTGGAAAATTGCAAACACAATTATATTATCCATGTTTGCTTGCTTTTCTGACCTTGAAATTATGAGAGAGAGAGAGAGAGAGAGAGAGAGAGAGAGAGAGAGAGAGAGAGGAGAGGAGAGGAGAGGAGAGGAGGTACAAAGGAAAAGAGGTTTGAAATTTGGAATATAAAGAAGGAAACCGGGGATTTTAAAATAGAGAAAAATAGCAAAGGGTGGAAGGAGTGAAGAGTGGAAGGAAAGAAGAAGAAAAAGGAAGGAGAGATGAATGGATGGAGTGAAGAATGGGAGGAAGGAAAGAATGAAAAAAAGAAAAAAAGATGGAAAGGAATGTAAATGGAACGATAAGCACGTAGGATGCAATGGTAAATTTAAGAAAAATGTGAGAGGAAATGTTGAGATGAAGGAACATTGAAAATAATGACTAGAAATGAAAAAAAGAAAGAAAAATGGAACAAATGAAACGGAAAATAGAATAATAGAAATGAGAAAATAAAGGAAGAAAAGTAGAAAGGAAAAATACGATAGAATTACTTAGAATGAGGAAAGAAAAAAATAGGAAGGATAAAAAACGATGAAATGATTTAGAACGAAGGAGAAAGAAGTGAATAGTAACCTTACCTTCCTTATCGTAAAGCCTAAATGCCTCCTTCAGCTCCTTCTGCATGGCCTCCTCGTCCTGCTCCTCTAGGAAGTGACCAACCACACGACAGAACGGCTCGAAACCCAGCTTGCCAGTGCCTGAAATAATATTGTTGTCATTGTTGTTCTTGTTGTTTTGGTTGATGTTCTTTGATGTTACTTGAGCAACTATTATTACTTCTCTTGTTGTTGCTACTTTAATATTGATACCCCAAGTGTCTGTGTTATATAACTTCCTCAGTTATTAACATTTCCAGTATCCACACTACTACTACTACTACTA
>CM035195.1:5038111-5049150 GCA_020233015.1 Callinectes sapidus | reverse complement strand
ACACACACACACACACACACACACACACACACAACACAAACACAACACACACACACACACACACACACACACACACACACACACACACACACACACACACACACACACACACACACACACACACACACACACACACACACCACACCTCTACCACCACCATCACCACCTCTAGTCATCATTCCAAATTATTGCCAACAATTTATTCTCTGTCAGTCTGTCTGTCTCTCTGTTTATGTGTGTGGCCTCTGCGATAAAGACTTGTGGTTTGAGTGTTAAGAAATCTCGTCAAGAAGCCCAAATGGTGCTCAGCAAATTAACCCTCTCAGTGCCGCTACGCATTTTCATATTCATTCTGGTTACTACTGGGAGATTATATACAGCTTCAGAAACTCATGTATAGTATAGACTCTGGCCATTAATCTAGTGACCATCATATACCCTTCCTAATGTCAATAAAAGCGTATAATCACACCAAAAACTCAAGGCGAAGGGGTCTCCCAGTAATGGAGGGTTCAAGTTAATATGTAGTTCCCTATCCCACTCGGGTTAATCAAAGCAGGCTAATGTGTGAGTGTCAAGTCTGAGAATATTAAATGGAGTGTGATCAAGACCTGTGCTGGGGGTCATCGTCATCGGCGACACAGAGCGGCACTGATTGGCGACCAGTGCCCCTGTGTCCCCCCGTGGCATTGAAGTGTCCTGTATCTGAATATTATTACACTGGCAGAATTAATAATGAAATACTCGTCCTTAATCTGCATACTTTACCCTCAAAACATGATCGTACATACATGTGTAATTATTTTCTCCTGCTATTTCAATATGAACCGAATAATGTGTATTAATTTTAGCGCCACTTAAGTGTAGAGAAGGCATTCAGAGCCTCCCATGGATACAGGGATGAATTACAATACGGAATATAATCATTTTATCTTGTCAAATGAAATTGCGCGTTACGCAGAGCCTTTCCCGAACATTTATGAAGACATCATTTTGTTCTACTGAATGGAAATAGTAATTACCTCAGGAAAAAATGGTGAGCTTGTAATTAAAGTAAGATTACAACATCTGTGTCGTGGCTTAAGCCTCAAAAAATATACACAAGAGACATGGAGGGAGGGAGAGGAGGGGAGGGAGGGAGGGAGAGAAGGGAAGGCGTAATCGTGGCTGGCAACCGTGGGCGGGAGTTATTGAGGACAGGTGTGGGCCACGTGAAAGATGCCTGTGTGTGGATGACGATGCAGGCGGTGCCGTGGGAGTGGCTGTGAATATAATAAAGATGGTAGTTTGTGAATGAGTATGGATAGGGTGTCGGATAAGGTCGATAAGGTGTGGATAAGGTGTGGAGTGGATGTCTGGAGTGGATGTAGATATAATGTGGATGGTGGTTAATGTGAATAGATATGAATTTCTCCTCCCCTTTGTTCCTTTCTTACATTTGGCTTTCCTTTTGATCATATAGTTATTCTCGTCTCACTTTTTTTTCTTTCTTCTTTTATATTCCAAATTAGTTTAAAACTTCCCTCTCCGTCTCCTCCTTCTCTCTCTTTACCTCCATGGATCATGCCTTCTCTTTACCATAATGAAGTTCTGTCCTCCATTTTCTCTCCTCTTCCCATTCATAATTTTCTTATAGAATCTTTGAAGTGGAATGAAGTATGGGAGAGGATGTGGATGTGTGGATGAGGGCTTGAGAATGGGTTTAGGTATTCTGTGAGGGATTTTTTTCTTTTTTTGAGTGGTTGCAAAGTGAGGAGGGTGGCTCAGGAGTATAAATAGCGAGCGAATAATATGACAGCACCAAGATTCAATTCACCCGGCAGAATGATATCAACCGTTCCTGCTGCTCAGATATCGTGTACTCACGTGAATAAAGTGAATTCAGGCACCAAGTCTGAATACTTCGGATGAATAAAAGAAAAAGAACGAATGACTTCACGCTTGACCTACTGACACAGAGTATTAACATGAATAAAATTAGTAGCAAACGAAGCCACTCTAAACGTTATAATACTCAAAATTAACAGCTTTCAGTACTGGGACATATCTAACACGTTTTTTTCGATATAATTAGATTGTTTTATTGACGTTAGTAAGGGTCTATGAATGTCAGAAGATTAATGGCCAGAGTCTACACTATTTCAATCCCTATATGAGTTTCTAAAGCTGTATGAGATCGAAAAATACTAAGCAGAAGAAATGTAAAGAACCTAATACCGAAGGGGTTAAGATTCAATATTCCTTGCTGTGATGCTCATATTCGTAGCCGTGTCCTTCGTTATGGAGTAAGAAAGTGGGAGGAGCTACGACAGGTCTTATTTCTCAGGTGTCTTCAGGTGCCCTTCAGAACGTGAGGATTCCTGGTGGTGGAGGTGCTGACTGTGTAGCACCACTTGCAAACGTCACCCAACAGTGGAATAGTGAAACAAAAGACGTTGGAATAAGTGAGAGAGAGAGAGAGAGAGAGAGAGAGAGAGAGAGAGAGAGAGAGAGAGAGAGAGAGAGAGAGAGAGAGAGAGAGAGAGAGAGAGAGAGGAGCTGAGAGGAAGAGAGGAGAGATGAGGGGGAGGAGAGAGAGCGAGAGAGCGCGCGGGGGGTGGGGGGGGAAGATTCTTATAGCATATTTTTCCATAGTGGTTGTTACTCTATTTTTTTCATCTCTCATACAACCGCAGCAATTCCTACGCACAAGTAAACCGTGAATAAAACTCGTGCTTTGCAACAAGCCCTTTTGAGGTCGGAACTCAAGAAGGGAAAACTGCGACATGTTTTGTTCAAAGGAATACGTCAACCGAAAGCAACACGGAGACCCCTTTGCAATATTCCCTGAAAGCTGCAGCACCGCTAAAGATTTTTCCCAGTACGTAGCAATTTTACAGGAGAACTTCTGATGGATTTTTGATGGATTTCGGGCAGATCAATCCTATCCATTAGTTCCGCACCCTTCTCCTAAGGAAGTGGATCACCGCTCGGCACGGTGGCGACGGCTGCAGCATTACCGCCTGCAACGTGATGGTGGTGGTGGTGGTGGCGGCGGTGGTGGTAGGGCTGATGACTCCTGTTCAGAATCATTTTTATTCAAGTAACTGCGTCTTCGATCACGCTTCCCTCGTTTCAATGCATGAACTAGTCCACCTGGCGATCACTCTTTCCCCAGCGGTGTTCCTCTCCGCCAATTAGGACAGATTCCTCTCAATTTTTAATCGAGTTGCGGTTTCATCAGCGGTAATAGTGATTCCCTCCAGGGTCGGCGCAGAAAACTGGCTAACATTGAGAGAAAACATAAGGAAACTTTCTTTGCAGCTAAATATTTCAGTCGTTTGTGTGTTTATTTGTTTATTTTTTGAACGTGGGATGTGTTCAGTGTTTTCCTTCTCCACTGCAAGTATTTGTTTTCCGTCACGAGTGGCCTTGTAAAATTGTCGCAGAAGAAGGGAAGGCGTTTTTTAATACGAGCGTCAGTGTTTTGGTAGTAGCACGAGTCAGTGTGGCCTGCACTAGTCACACACGACCGGCTCCCCGTAGTACTGTATGTTGTCGTATCAGTTCACGTCGCCACAAAGTTAATTTGGACTTTACGGAACACATGATTGATTACAGCAGCAAGGGATGCCGCCCTGCGATCTCCCGGGACACATTAGGTTTTCAAAGTTAGGTATGTAGCGCCCTAACCCTCCTATGCCTCATTAGAAAGAGGGGGAGGGAGAGCAAACAGTTTTTATGGGCATTAGTCATACTCACGCTCTGTTTTGATGATAATAGTTCTGGTTTCGAAGAACTTGTCTATTTATAAGAGGATGCTTCGTGTGTATTTTTTGCTTTGTATTTATTTCCACATGAACACCTTTAGGAGTACAAACAAACACGAACGAGATTGATGTGCTTGTGACCAATGAGGCATCGCAGGCTCTATACACTGAATCAAACACCATGTCCTAAGTCTATAGATAAGAAAAAAAGTTTAATCTCCCATGGCCCGAAGCGTGGAAATGGGAAAGACAATACTAATGATCCCATAAACCACAAGATAATCTACAACATTCCCAATTATGTACTTGTAGAGCGAGGAACACTATGTACGTTTACACAATAGACCACTATTAATGCAACTCACACGTGGCGAAGAGTGAATATTTCATCCCGAGTACACAAGACAGGCAGCAATAGATTAACCCACTAGTGAGCTGTGGACCTGTTTAAGAGCTGGGCGCGAGGATTAATGGGGTCAAGCAAAGATGTTTTTCAAGCTCAATACGGAAGTAACGAATAACTCAACAGTCTCAGTGGCAGATTTATGACACGATGGTTAGAAGGCTATTTGTCGCCGAGAGAGAGAGAGAGAGAGAGAGAGAGAGAGAGAGAGAGAGAGAGAGAGAGAGAGAGAGAGAGAGAGAGAGAGAGAGAGAGAGAGAGAGGGGGGGGGGTAGCTAGGAAGTACAGGCCCCTCACTAATGGCCACATCCGTCATAGTCAACCTTCACAACGAGGTCGAATTTATGTATTGACTTCCGCGGCCCCAATCTGAAGGGGGCGTGATGACATGTCGAGCAGAGTCACGGACCAGTTAGTGATTTTCTCCTCTCAGCTCCTCCTCTCACTAGATCACGGGAGGTACCACCATCGTCCCTGAAAAAAGTGGAGGATAGATGACATTCAATGACACCCTGACCCCAACACCCAAGAGAGCGTGTGGGGAGGGAAAGTCATGGGCTCGTATTCAGAAACACACGAAGCGTAAACCATTTTGAAAGTCGTCAGAAGAGAGAATCCACTCACACTGAAAGAGACTACACTTTTTGATGCTATAGAAACTTCAACTAACTTGCAAAGTATAAAAAGTTAACAGCGTCAAGTAATAAATAACAAAACATGATCGGCTGAAGTGACCGCAACTCTCACTAACAGCATCACCAAAGCATTATAATATCGAAAAGAGAAACAAGGCCACAAAAATTGTTATTGCATTTTCTGAATACAACAAATTATCGTTACGACTATTTTCAAAAGCCACAGGGATGATTAGCTGGATTCTCAAGAATGTTTCCCCCGCTGATAATGAGAAAGAGAAATGGAAAGGAACTGGTTTTCAGATAGGGTTCTTGATGAGTGGAATGGACTCAGCAATCATATTGTTAGTGCTTAGACAATAGGAGTTTTTAAAAAAAGATTAGACAAGTTTATGGATGAGTATGATAGTTGGAATTAGGCAGCATTGCTTACACAGGGACTGTCACGAATAGGTCTAACTATATAAGCTTCCCTTAGTTTTTTTAATTCTTCTGTAGTTAAAAAATTTTGTTAATGTTTCACTAGAACCATAAAAAAAACACTCTTAAAAACAAAAACAACACTTAAAAACCTGTGTACGTCTAAGACCTTTTGAAAGTCATGAAGGTGGTGCAAGGATGCGTTTCAGAATATGGTACAGAATCATGGAGGGCGCCATTCACAGCCTCCCTGAGTGCTGGACGGAGACAGGCGTGGGGGTGGAGACAGGAACGCTGAATATGCAATAAACTGACCCGTGAACCAGGCCGTGGGATTCCCGAGGCTATACACGGGCATTACAAAGGTGGCGCTCCCTGGTACAGTCAGACTAGTCTGCTGGGATTCAAGGAAGGGAGCGTGTGTGTTGATTACCACTCGCAGATGTGTCTTGCTGCGAAGAATCGAGACTGTTGTTGTTGTTGTTGTTCTTGTATGTTGGTGGATGTTCTGCTTGCTTCAATACTCCACGTTGTGTGTGTGTGTGTGTGTGTGTGTGTGTGTGTGTGTGTGTGTGTGTGCGAGTGCATGTTTGTTTTCTTCTTTTTTTTCAAGAAACAACATCTGATATTTTTTCACTTCCTTTACACACACACACACCTTATGAAGCCTATTTAGAGCAAGTTCCACGAAGCCAGACTCCTGTGGCCACGTGCAAACAATTCTGCACGTTAAACTCTCGCATGGCAGTATAATGGTATTTCATGTTGGTCTTGCCTTTCACAACAACTGTTTCTATAAGGAATACATTTGCATGTTTCAATGCAGTGTGATGCAGGGTGAACTGCTTTCCTTTGATGTTTATTAGTAACGGTTGACTTCATCTATCTCCAGTGTCCTGTTCTCGCGGAAACGTAATTCAGACACACAGTCACTTCCTCCAGGAGCTACTGATCTGTCTGTTACCTGGAGATTTTCACCTCTAAAGCATTTTTAAGGGATATTAATGGCTAGCCTTAGTCTGTGTTGAAGCTGTAAATGTGGTTGTTTATGTGCAGTAGTGCCTACTGAAGGCTCTTCGCGATGTGGTTCTCTACTTGACAGAAATCATAATTAAATGTTTGGTGTCTGAGTGACATTTCGTAGTTTTGCTTGGTTCGATAGAATATTCGTTCACCAGTCCTTTAAATTGCAACTGTCGGTGGCTATACATTATGAAAATGTGATTCTAACGTCTATTTTCTTTTTTTTTCTGCAGATGTTGCACAACATCTTCAAAGTGGCCTTCAAAGCTATAGACTTTCTCGCAATATCTAGTCATATATAAGCAAACATGTTGTGTGGCAGCCAGCCAAGAAGACAAACTCAAAAGTCTACCACGGACAGCCTTCATGCAGTGTATGTAAACCTTTCTTTTCTCATGCCCGTGTATTGTATGTGTTACATCGAACTTGAAAACAAAGAAAGGTTTTGTACATGGACGAGGTATTCAACATTTCCTCTCTGGTCTGCATTTTTCGTACTGGTCCTTGACTCTTGCTTGGTCTGGTTATTCTCGTTACGGGACTTGAAATGTTCTTAGTAACTTTGCACGTTTGCCATTGATGTTTCGAAAAAGAAATGCAAGGAATTCTGTTTCTTAGTTGTTGTTTTTTTCCAAAAGGTGTGGAGGCGCTGCAAAAGCATAGAACACGGTACTGTAGTGATGGTGCAACACCCTCAGGGGTGAGCTTCCTGGTTTCGTCCTGTGGTTTTGTTTACATTATATGGTACAAAAAAGCGGTTAGAAGTAACGATACTAATATATAATCATTGCTCTTTGATGAAGGTTTCTTCTTGGATTTCGATATTGAATTTCTATAATAAAAAGTCACATTGCCACGCTAAATCCGTAAAAAGATAAGGTGCCACTGTATAGTGGTGTCCTGAGGCAAAAGAAAGAAAACCGTGACGTTGCGTGAGTAAGTGCGCACTGGGTTATGGATAACAAAGATTGCTTATCGGTATGACGTGTGCTTTAATATTGAACACCACGCGCGAGCAGTCCAGGCTCATGCATCATTAACAACAAAGGGAGGGAATTACTGTGCAGCAGCCCATGGGCGTGAGAGGGTAAAATCGGAGATTGTGAGGCGTCGTGGGTAAAGGGAAGAAGGCGACACATGATACGCACCTCGGGTGGGAAGCGCTGGACGAGAGGACATAGGGGAAGCGTGAGCAGAAGTCGTGTGGGCGGGGCGTGGTGAGGATACACTCAGGGTGGTGTCACGAAGTTGTGCGTGTCTTGCTGTAATTTGTCGTCCTCAATATAGTGCGCTGCTATGCCGACTCGTGTCTCTACTCCGCCAAGAAATGTCACAATGAAGTGTGTTAGGTAAAGCCGGAAAAAATCTAGCGAACACCTGGAGGTCACTGTGAGGATCTGGCACAAGCCCTAAATTCTTAAATCCTTTCGCTGGAAAGTTAGGTGAAGCCTCCAGGGTCTCATAACGATCTGTCCCAGCTAGAGGATCTCTTTCAAATACGAGAGTGCCTCAGGTTTCATGATTCCTATACACAAGTTACTTTACGAGGTATTGGAACTTCTTTTCCGTTTCATGCTATGGCATAGCGGGCCCTCGCAGCACATTTGTGTACCTGAATAGGCTTCAGAGTCAGGTTTGTCTTCACAATAACTGTAAGACACAAAATTTCATTGTATAATGAGGAAATGAAACTGCCTCTACCGTCACGCTTCACACCAGAATAACCTGTATTTTTGTACCCCTGCTTTGATGTCAACACCCATACGCCTCGTTCTGCTCTCTGAGTCACAAAGCCAGACGAAATTCTATTGGATCTGATGTACTGTATGAGTATGTGATCTTCCGTCCTTGGTGTATCAGCGTGATTTATGATGAACAACACAGCCTGGAGGTAAAAATGCCCACGAAAATATCGAAGGCGGCGCAAAGTACAGAGCAGCAGCTGCGGCGGGTAGGGGACGTAGGGAAAATAAATCTGCTCGAGCAGCAAGGCTTATAGTCGGGGTGTCAGGGCCCCTGAAGGTGTCTCGGAAAATGGCCACAAATTATTAGGCGCGTCGGTAATGGCGGTGTGTAGAGGAGACGAGGCGGCGGAAAATGCGACCGTGACACACACAGGCGGCGTCCACCCAAGGGCTGTCTTCTCTGTATGACATCAATCATCACAGACATTACTGATCGATTTGAAATCTATCAAATAATCTAAGAAACTGTCAAATATCTGCAACCAAGGAAAATTAGAGAGACGATGTGTCCTTATGAAATTTGTGCGAAACACTGAAGTCAAGACGAATGTTTGGGCAAGTGAGGTGTGTAGTGTGAATCCAGTGTTATTGTGAATGTGAGAATGGTAGGTGAGAGAGGCAGGTGAGGAAGACAGGTGAAGGGAGCAGATGAAGGCTACAGGTAAGGGTGAGAGAGGGAGGAGTGGAGGCAAGAAAGGATGAAGGAGGTGAGTAGGCGTGAACCAGGTAAAGAAGCAGGTGAGTGAGGCGGCTGAGAGTGAGAAGGGTGAGGGAGGCAAGTGAGGGACTCGCTGGCTGCCTCACCTTTATTGCTTCAGGAAAATTGTGAATGAAGGACGCCCTTGATTTTATGTGCGTCTGCGTATAATTTTAAACAATGAGAATAGCCCGGGGGAGTTATGGATATTGCGCGCCTGAGAAGTGGTGTTTTCGACTAAAATGTGTGACGCAAATTACACAGGAAAGCCAATGTTTTTCAGTTCAGCGCCTGAAATTTTGTCAAGTACGATAATTAATAAAATTAGAAAAGCCTATAACTGATACTTGATTATGATATATATAGATAGATAGATATAAAGATAGATAGATAGATAGATAGATAGATAGATAGATAGATATATAGATAGACAGATAGATATATATAGATATACACATGGATAGATATACTCGTATTGATTGATTGAGACACACACAAGCACACACACACACACACACACACACACACACACACACACACACACACACACACACAAACGGTAATGAACCTTGCTATAGGGTGTGCCAGTATTCACAGTATAGGGAGGTTAGTGGTGAGGGCCGTAGCAAGCATCACAGCCGTGGGGGTAGCGGTGGTGACGGAGTTGCGTGCTGTCCTTGCCGCGAGGGTGCCGCTGACGATGGCCAGGGAGTGGGGTGTGATGGACTTAAAATAAACGAGATTATGGGTCATCTCCTGCACGGAAGAGGCTGTGACGCGAACACGATCGCTTTTGACAGCATATTCAAACTAAACATAAGTAATTATGAGGGTTCCAGTAACAGTGGAAACAGCAGTAGAAGTGGTATTCGTAGTAGTTGTAATAGAAGTAGTAGTAGTAGTAGTAGTAGTAGTAGTAGTAGTAGTAGTAGTAGTAGTAGCAGTAGCAGTAGTAGTAATAGTAGTAGTAGTAGTAGCAGCAGCAGCAGCAGCAGCAGCAGCAGCAGCAGCAGCAGCAGCAGCAGCAGCAGGTAGTAATGATAGTGGTAGTAATACCAGTTTTAATAACAAAAGAAACAAGTTTAGTCAAGCAAAACAGTTTTTACTATTATAAAAAAGTGTAGCCAAAACGTGGATTAATTCCCAGATTATAGTCGGGCACTTATACTGAAACCACCGATAATATGGAAGTAACAACACACGGGACAAAAAATATAAGCAATCACGAAAGAACAAAACCCTTCTATCGCGTCTGAGAACTGAACTCTGGTAGGATACGAGACTGCTGCAGATCATACGTACTGGCACGCCGCACCACGCACTGCCATTCCAAAGAACATGGAAAAAAGAAGGAAAAAAGACCATACGACATGATTTGTACGTCACTCCACCGCAAGTTCAGCGTCCATGTATCAGGCGTACCACTAATAGAAAAACGGGAAAAACATGCAATTTTCAGGGGGCGAAGGGAAGAGTGGGCTTTGGCGGGGCTGTGCGGGTCTTGCTCCTAACGCCTTCAGGAGGACTGGTGAGGTGTGTTTGGTTTCCTTGGTGACACACAGAGGTTGTACAGGTGATCCTCTCGCCGCCCACTGCCTCACCTGATGGGTTGGCATTACAGTGGCACCTAAAGACCTTTTCCACATGTGATTGATTGAAAGAAAAGGAAAAAATTCTGTGGGGAAATTGCGGAGTTTACTTTTTCTTCCTCTTATGTTACGTAACGATCCAGACACACACACACACACACACACACACACACACACACACACACACACACACACACACACACACACACACGCAGGCTCTCTCTCTCTCTCTCTCTCTCTCTCTCTCTCTCTCTCTCTCTCTCTCTCTCTCTCTCTCTCTCTCTCTCTCTCTCTCTCTCTCTCTCTCTCAGGGATAAAAAGTGCATGATTAATTAAGTGTATGTCGAATGTTGTACCGATTCAGTGACAGTTTGAGCAATACAAGAGTGAAGGGTTCTCACCATCGGTAGTGATTCTCTCGTGATTAGGGAAAACGGGCTTCCCTCATGTTTGACACCGCTCTTTTCCTGTTGGCTTTTCCCTTTGGTTTCTAAGGGAGTGTAATAAAAATAGAATATGTATACGAATGCAATTATTTTCTAGTTTATTTTCTTTTATTTGCGTGGGAAAGTAAACGTATGTGAGATGTGATTAGCGTGAGTTTTCTTTGTTTTTTCTCTTCTTATATATTTTTTGTTTGAATAAGCTTTCTAAGGAGAAGTAAGTCATATTTTATATAGCATAAAACCACTTTATGAATTAAATTGCATACGAATAATTGCGATCTCTCTCTCT
This sequence comes from Callinectes sapidus, assembly GCA_020233015.1. NCBI lineage: Eukaryota > Metazoa > Arthropoda > Malacostraca > Decapoda > Portunidae > Callinectes > Callinectes sapidus. The sequence goes on along the minus strand of CM035195.1, from coordinate 5,038,154 downwards.
CTCTCTCTCTCTCTCTCTCTCTCTCTCTCTCTCTCTCTCTCTC
>CM035195.1:5015568-5035805 GCA_020233015.1 Callinectes sapidus | reverse complement strand
AATAATAATAATAATAATAATAATAATAATAATAATAATAATAATAATAATAATAATAATAATAATAATAATAATAATAACAACAACAACAACAAAGTAAGAAACAAAATGGTTATCTATTTAGTGTATATGTACCGGCAAATTCACGAGCTTTATATTGCCCAACAGTTAATCTTCCCTCTCTAGATAGTTCTTCACCACTTCCTCTACCTTCTCCTCCTCCTATAACTACTTAGTAAACATATGGATATATTTGCTTACAGTTAAAAAAGAACTCGTGGCCAACTGACCTGACGCATTCATCCTCTTTTCAAGCTCGGACTCAGTAATCGGGGCGGAGTACTGGAACATATTTTTATCACGAGTTTTGAGTATGACTAGACGATTTTATTAGCATTAGGAAGGGTGTATGGAAGTTAAAAGATTGATCGCCAGAGTCTGTACTATTTCAATTCCCACATGAGTCTCTGAAGCTGTAAAATATCGACAAATATAATGAGCAGAATAAATATGGAAATGCGTCCCGATACTGAATGAATCAAATACCTTCCTCTATATATTTTTTTTATTATTATTAAATAGATCTATGACCATTCCCTTCCGGGGTTTAAAGTGTTACACATCTATCATTGTCTATGATCTACAAGTGAACATTTGATATTTACGATTAAAAATGCGAAATATGTCTAATCATACTGTAAAATGCTTCTAATAATAAACAAAAAAAGTCTTATAAGAAAGAAAACATGTATGGTTGATTCAGTTAATGCTTTTTATTTAGTTTTCAAAGGAAGGTAACTCATCCGTAACCCACGAGTAGTCTGTACTATATTCTTAACATGATAATCACCTCTGTTGCATTATCTATCCCTGTATGTGCTTTACTTTACCAACATATATCCACCTAGTTGTAGAAATATATAACTCAAGTCCTCATAATGTTACGCCTCTAGATATATCTATATGAATGTTCTCTGCTTCTGTCATTGAACCACCACTGCCACCCACTTATTATTCTCCTCAAATACACGACAGACGAGAAGAGAAGAGCAAAGAAGAGGAGAGGGAAAGAGAGGAGAGAAGAGAGAAGAGGAAATAATTATCTAGTTAGGTTACATTTCTCAGAGCAAAGATCAAGCTAAGTAAGGTTACGGGTGGAACAAGACAAGTTACATACAGAATTTTCTTGTACCTGTAAAGCTAAAAAAGAGTCCCATATGATTAAAACTGTGTGTGTGTGTGTGTGTGTGTGTGTGTGTGTGTGTGTGTGTGTGTGTGTGTGTGTGTCATCACGTCGCGTCACGGTGCATTCAGGGGACATCCGCGACGCACCCCAGCAGATGAGTGTGTGCTGGGGGTGATCCTGATGACGGGACGGGACACCAGAGGGAGGGGTGGGGCGGGGCGGGGTGGAGCGGGGCGGGCCGGGAGGAGGGGAGGGGGGGGGGACAGTATTTACCCATTACATGCTACAGAATCTCTCTCCCTCTCTCTCTCTTCCCCCGACCCCCCTCCATGACAAGGCGAGAAGGAGTTATGACACAGTTAATTGTTTGTGTGAAGGAATGAGGGAAGGGGGGGAGGAGGAGGAGGAGGAGGAGGAGGAGGAGGAAGGCAGATAGGAAGGAAAGATGAGAGAGTAGAAAGAAAGGGAAAAGGGAAGCAGCTGGTGAAAAGCTTAGACATCATGTGTGTGTGTGTGTGTGTGTGTGTGTGTGTGTGTGTGTGTGTGTGTGTATACTAGTGCTTAGCTTGTTGCATTTATTTTGTATATTACAGGGTTCGAGCGGGGCCCATAGCGATCTGTCTCCACATATACTTTTATTCAACTTTTTTTTAAAGTATATGCACATTTCCTGCAGTTACAATCTTCACAAAACTGTTCCAGATATCCACCACTCAATGCGGAAAATGAATCTTTTTGATGTTCCTTAAATACTGACTCCTCACGATATTCTTGGAGTGTTCTCTGGTCTGTCTATCTCCATTTTATGTCAGTGATACCAGGGCTTGTCTGTCTATCTTTTCCATATGGTTTACTGTTTTATACAACGCTATTAAATCGTGTGTGTGTGTGTGTGTGTGTGTGTGTGTGTGTGTGTGTGTGTGTGTGTGTGTGTGTGTGTGTGTGTGTGTGTGTGTGTGTGTGTGGATGGGTGTGGATGTGTGGTTGTTGTTGTTGTTGTTGTTGCTTTTTCGTGTCAGGCCTTCTTTCTTATATTTTTAAGTTAGATTTAGTGTATATATCCACACCTACACCTACACACACACACACACACACACACACACACACACACACACACACACTGTATTAAGCAGCATTGGTAACCAGCTGTCCTGCTTCCTTCCACAGGCTGGTGATGGCGGTGGCCGGGGAGGACGCCGGGATAACACTCGTCTCCTTCCGCTGCAGTAGGGCCGCCCACCCCCAGCACCCCCGCACCAGAGACCCGCCGCCCAAACCCCCCAGACCTCCCTCGTCAGCAACACGCCGCAGCCGCTCCAGCGGTGGGCGCCGCTCCCTGTCACGCCTCCTGGGCCGCTGCGCTGAGAGTGAGGAGGAGGAGGAGCAGCAGACGGCTCAGCAGCAGGAACAGCAAGAGCAACAGAAAGAACGCCGACAACAATTGGCTAACCACAGACTGTCAGGCGTGCCCGCCGAGCTGCCAGACTCCCCAGAGCTAAGCGTCGACAAGATCAAGCTGGTGGGCTTCAAACGCTCCCACTCCTTCTGCGTGCAACCCAAGAAGACCAAGAACGTGACCTGCCGCAGCAGCAGCAGCACCCGCCCTGGGAAGGAGAACGGCCCGTGGCCCTATGAGTCCCAGACGCTGAAGACTTCCCGCGAGGTGAAGATGGAGCGGGAGCGGCTGCGGCAGGCCCGCGGCGAGACGCTGTGGGCCGATAAGGACGACGTGTTCTCCTCCTTCATTCGGCAAAACCAAGAGCGCTTCAACACGCTGCTGGAGGAGCGGGGCTTCACCCACATCCCGCCTCCTGCTGGCTTCGGTGCCCCGACGCGGCCCTCCTCCCTGCTGGCCGCGCTGTCCTGCGGCCCCACCAGCCTGGACGAGGGCTCGCTATCAGGGGCTGCTCGCCGCCGGACCACCTACACCATCCGGCGATCTGCCACAGCGGGCTTCACCACTACCACCACCACCACCACCACCACTAACAACAAGGAGAACGGCAATGCGGAGCCCGAGGGTGTGGCGGATGGCGAGCAATCCCCACAGCACTCTGCTGTCAAGGAGAAGGATGAGGAGGAAGAGGATGAACCTTGGTGTGACCTGCCTTCTTCGCCTCTCAGCCCACCCTCCCCCTTCCACCATCCATTCTTCCGCCACCAGCTGGGTCTACCCACGCCCGTGGCGGACCCTTGGGCGAGGTTCTCCGGCTTTGGAATGCCGCGCCTGCCCCAGGTCCTCCTGGCGCACGCCCAGGCGCAGCAGGAGGCGGCCGCCGCCAGGAAGGAGGAGTGGAACAGAGCGCGAGAAGAGGAAGGCTCAGCGGGAGAGGACGAGGAAGAGGATGGCGAGGAGCACGTGAGGCGGAGGCACCCCCCATTGTCGCGGGGGGCGGGACGCGGCCAGTACTGCGTCACGTCACGGCACAGCGTCGTCAGGTACTGCTCGTCCACCAACTCATACAAGTAAGTCTGCGACACATGGATTACCTCTTGTTTTGGCTAGCGGGCGGGGCAGGGCGGGGCAGGGCGGGGCGGGCGGGGAGAGGAGGAACGGTGCAGCGCCTCCCTTCCCCTCCAGGCGGACAAACAGTGGTCGTCACGCCGGGTGTCACTGCTTGGCGGGGAACATGACAGTCGGGCGGCGGCTGTCAGAAGGCTTAGGGTGAGCCTGTGTCCCACTCACCTCGCACTCACCACTCACCACTCACCTCTCACCTCTCACCACTCACCTCTCGCCGCGGGGCTAACACGGGGCCACGAGGTCTGGGGCGCACCTGGGAATTAATCGGTGACGGAAAATAACACGAGGCGAAATTGCGACACTTTCCAACATTTGCGTGTGTGTGGTGTGGTGGTTGCTCTGTCTTGAGGTGTTCAGTGTTCAGCAGCTGTGGTGGAGACGCCGCCAAACACACACACTAATCCCTTTCCCTCTCTCTCTCTCTCTCTCTTCTCCCTTCTAATGCACTCTTGTGTTTGTGGCATCAGGTCAAGTTATTGTTGTAGCTTGCATGAGGGCTGGTTTTTGATGGCTTAGCGGTTGGCATGCTCCAGAGAGAGAGAGAGAGAGAGAGAGAGGCTGCAAGATTCTGTATACTCATTCACTTCCACAGTACGAAATCAATGCAAATTACTTTTGAGGGCTGAAAAAACTCTCTCTCTCTCTCTCTCTCTCTCTCTCTCTCTCTCTCTCTCTCTCTCTCTCTCTCTCTCTCTCTCTCTCTCTCTCTCCTATAATTATCTTCTCCACGCGTCGGTAGCCTCATGAAGTGCCAAATTGTGCATAAATTCCTGACTTTCAAAATTACAATGAAAATTTAAAGGACACACGCACACACATATTTTCCCTGTGAAGGCAAGGGAGTGAAGGAGCGTATGAGTGAGTGAGCGCTGGAGAGTGGTAGCGACACGAGGGATAGGAAATATGAGGAACGGGCGAGTCGGAAATGCTTGGCGGCCTTCTGCTCCCTGCCAGTGTGAGGTTTTCAAGTTCCTCCGTTGAGCACAATACCGGAGGAAAAGCAATTTATCTCGACAATCAGACCCTTTGAAGGTTTTGTTACGGTGTCGAACTTTTCCTCGGCTTCTTTATGGTGTTTGTGCCGCTCCAGTGTCCCGGCGCCTTTCATGCCGGGTCATGCGAAGCCGCCGAGGAGGTGCAGGCCTCACAGTTCACGGGCTCAGGTCGACCTCTCCTCCTTCTCCTCCTCCTCCTCCGGCACCACTTTTCCTCCCACCCTCAACCTCTCCTTATGTGGCACCTTTTCTTCCAACATCTACCTCTACTCTTACTTTTCTTGACTTGTTCATATATTCCCTACTTCTCATCTGAAGTGTTTTCACTCTCCTCCTTTTGCTTTCCCTAAAGATTTTTTTTTCTGTGCTTGGAAATGTTGATGCTATAATGAGGACTCTGATATTTTCAATGAGCCTTGATGAGTGTTGCCGCAGCAGTGCACATGCGAGGTAGGAAGGAACCTCTACCTCTTCTGGAGGAACGCTGCGGTGAGTGTTCACTGCCTGCTGCTCTTTGACACTGTTTTCTGATTCCTGACTTGATTACCTGTGCGATTTTGTACAGCACGTTGGAACACGCTAAAAAGTGCGCACTTTTCTTACCGTTGCTGGAAGTACTCTGTTCGCTTACTTAATTAATTACCTTTGTTTACTTCAGAATCTTCTTGGTTGTTGACTGAATGTTGTAAAGAATATTAGAAAAGAGTTCTCTGAATTTCTATTGAAAATGAAAATTTTGCCTTTGTTCAGTTCGTATTAATATTATACTACTTTTCCACTCTGCTTCACACAGCCAGTGAGTTGTACATTTTCTCGACGCGTCGTGTAACAATTATTTCCTTTCATCATTGAAATTTGTTTCTTGATTCTTTATACTGCTTTTTCTTCCATGGAAAGTACTGCTCTGATTCTTTTTCATTCATCCGTGTGGTGTTGGTATGAATACCAGAAAACTAATGCAATAGTAAGAACTAAAAAAGACTTCCAACCCACGTTCAAGATGACAGGCACCATCGCCATCAAAAGCATGTTTGATGCTTTTAATGAACTCGGAAGAAAAATTCAGCCTCCACCATACCAATGAGATATGTACTGTACTGTCCTACTAATGCCCAAACAGTCATGGTAAGAACCCCAAACCACAGTAATAGAGGCCACCACGGATTATTACACAGAATCCCTTGAAGAAGCTTCATAACTTTGGTTTGGTGTGTTTTTCATTATTTACATTTCTTTGTTAGTTTATCACTATTTTTTTCTAAGTAGATGCAGAGAATTGTTTATTTTAATGAATTGCGATGAAGTGTCAGAAAACTCTAAAGGTCAATTGAGCTGTGAGGTGAACTGAATATATTAAAATTATAGTAGGTATTAGATTAAAGTTTTAAATATTTACATTTGTGTTTGTGACTTGCACGTTTGGCTCTTCCACGCAGAGTTTCTAACAAAACTTTTAAATGTGTAGTTTTTATAGTTATCAGAAGAAAATACATCAAACAATAGAATGTATCTTGAACACTGCCTCACACAGATTTTTTCATTATTCAAGAAGCATTTATAAAAATTCTAGGAAATCCTTGACACCAAGTGATAAAAAATGCAAACATTGACACTTACATTTCCGTACAACACGGCCAACACCTTCATGGTAAAGTTTTCTCCTTTGATTTATGAACGAGACGAACTAATAACGAATATATAATGAGTGAGGATAATAATGATCATAATGATGGTGACAGCTTTACACCTGTTGTAGCTCAAACCAATTATGGTGATCTAATAATGTAACGGAATTAATATTGTCTGTCTGTCTGTCTGCAATATAAATGTATATCATCATTTTCAATTAGTGGGTTGTCCAGTCAGTGTTATGGACACTTACCCGCAGGCCATACACAGAACAGAGAGGCAAATCACAAAGTGGACAAAGGATATTGGTTTGCAGTACAATACCTTCAGTCTGACGTATTGTTCGTCAGTTGGCCATCTGGCTGGAATCGCAACAAGAGGTTACAATCAAAAGGTCGTATTCACGGCCAACAATGAGGAGAAAAAGATATATATTAAACCTTAATTTTACACGCGTTTTCAACTTCATTCATGCCATGACAGCTTTTCTTTCCATTTTCTTGTATTTTCATGTTAACATTTGGCTTGATGATCTCTTTATAGTTATCCTCATACAGTTCCTCGCACCACGCCTTCCTTTCACACAGTCTCGCCCAACGCCTCGGAACATATTAAATACATCACAAGAACACTGGTGAGGCGTTCATGTTAGCCCCTCAATGAAGACAGACTGTGGCCCGCGGTGGGAGGCGCTTCAATGTAACAGGGACCAGTTTGCATATATTAGCATGGCGCATTCAGGAAATTAGAGTAATTGTGTTGCATTAAACAGAACGGTCCAATACTGAGTTTACAACCGTATAAATGCAGGAGAAGTGAACCGCGTGGCTTTAGGAATCCTCGTCCCATTCAGGTGCTGTTGACTCTTTCTCAGGATGTAAGTTGATAGCGTAGAGGGAAGCAAGCAAGCAGGCAGGGAGGCAGGGAGGCAGGCAGGCAGGCAGGTAAGTAGGCAGAGAGACAGGTAGGTAGGCAGGCAGACAGGGAGTGCTTCCTGACGCCTTCCTGCTGAACACCTGGCGACTCCCACACCTGCACTCTGACGCATGGCTTCAATTTAATTACCGGTCTTATTGATGTTGTTGTTCTTGTTGCTCATGCTATTGTTAGTGGTGGTGGTCATGATGTTTACTTTAGTTGTTTTATTGCTTTCGTTATTATTATTATTATTATTATTATTATTATTATTATTATTATTATTATTATTATTATTATTATTATTATTATTATCATTGTTGTTATTTCTATTATTACCAACGTCATCATTCCTTCCATCTATTCAGCATGCATTTCTAAATCTCGTCGCTTTTTACCCTCGTTTCTTATCGTTAACCTTTTATTACTTCCTACGTTACTGTTATTTCTTCTTGCTCTTTTGTTGCACCTGCTTTTAACCTGTTCCGTTATCACGCCCTTCATCGCTGACGAGGTCATTACGCTGCTCTTTAATTCCTGTCATTTCTTGTGTGCAGCTCCTCACGGGTTGCACAACACTTCCCAAGCATCACAGTGCCTTGTGTTGACGCTCCCTCGACAAAATTCTTGTAACTTTGTGCATCCTTTCTTTTCAGCTGTGCGCTTCAAAGTAGTATAGACGTCCATGATACTGTTTATCCTTTCTTTTCATTAGATTGGGACTTAAAAGGAGTATGAATGATTGTATTGTTAAAAAGAAAATTCAGGACCAAAGCTTAGTTAACTCGTAATTCACCTATTTCGTGATACGGAGCCTTCTCGTAAAAGCGTATTGATGTTCCGGTTTACAAATACTGCACTCTTACATTCTTCACAACACCGTCTGTGACTGTGGAAATTAAACCTACACGAAAAAAAGGCAGCATTGGAAGTCTCCAACAAAAACTGAGTGATGTGTTTTCCTAACCGAGTCAACGGCCGAGCTCTTTGTCATGGAAACAGCGACCTGAGCTTCTCCACCTGCCTATCCACCCATCCACCCATCCACCCACCCAGCTCCTCTTTCGTCCTCTGCCTCCTGACCTTCTTTCCTGCCTCTGTTCTCTTGTCTTCATGTTCTTGTACCTTTCTTCCACATTTTTTTTTTCATCATTGCCCATTTTTTTCTCTCTAAGGCTGTTGCTGGTTTCATGTTTCTTTTCAAAATCGTACATAGCCAACATCAGTCGCTCCCACAGCTCTTCCCTTTTCCTTTCTCTAGCACCTTCCCTTCCCTTCCCTTCCCTTCCCTCCCCTCCCCTCCTCTCCCCTCCTCTTCCCTTCCGATCTCTGCGCATTCCTTTCCCTTCCTGTTCTTTTGCAGTTCTCGTGTTTTCCCTCCCTTCTTTCCTCTCATCCGTGAATCTGCCGTCATGTCCCTTTATTCCCTTCCCTTCTCTTGTCTTTCTTTCCCTGGCTTTCATTGTATCTTTCGTTTCTCTTTTGTTTTTCTGTTCGTATTTTAGCTTTTCTTTCGCCATCCAAAAAGAAAAAGTTGTTCAAGAAATTGGCATATTTATATTGATCTATTTTTCACCATTGCATTTTTCGTTACCTATTTAACAGTTTATTGTGTTAAGGAGACTCTAGTGTGTGCTTCAAGACAGATGGAGTTGGTTTAAATTTTTCTCTATTATTTCAGAAAGAAGCATTGACAATTATTTTCACTGATATAGTTGGCATATTCTCTCCCCCCACCTCTCTCTCTCTCTCTCTCTCTCTCTCTCTCTCTCTCTCTCTCTCTCTCTCTCTCTCTCTCTCTCTCTCTCTCTCTCTCTCTCATATGAACGGCGCCTTTCACGGTCATGCCTCTGCGATATCGTAAACTTTATAATTAGCCAAAACACACACACACGCACACACACACACACACACACACACACACACACACACACACACACACACACACACACACACACATACACACAGCATCCGCAAATGTAGTGAATTTAATCAGCAAATGAACTGTTGACAATTGTTTTTGTTCATTATCCGCTTTAGTGAATCATTTTGGCCTTACTTTCGTTATAATGTTATAGTGTTATGTTCGTTATAGTGTTATAGAGTTCCTTTCGTTATAGTGTTAGTGTTTTCGTTATAGTTTTGTTTTTTTCCTTATTTTTTTTCCTTGTTTTTCAGTGAGTAATGTGGAATTTAATGAAAGTGTGGTGTATTGTGGGTAATTAGTATCTTTTTTAGCAAACAGGCACGTAATGGTGAACAAGTCTGGGGGGGGGGTATTGTCTCTTGTTCTTTCTTTGTGTTCCTCCCTGATTGTAGAAGTTGATAATGACGTTTTCCCTATTATACAAACCAATTCACTCTATAATGAAGAGAAATTTCCATAATATAAGCGATACTTTTTTGGTTTGTTCCTCCTTCGTGTCTTAATCAAGGAAAGAAGGAAGAGTAACGCCCTCTCTCTCTCTCTCTCTCTCTCTCTCTCTCTCTCTCTCTCTCTCTCTCTCTCTCTCTCTCTCTCTCTCTCTCTCTCTCTCTCTCTCTCGCTCTCCACTAGCCACTATTAGATAACACACTTCAATCAGAACCGGCTAATCGGGGAAGCCAAGCAGGAAATTAACAAGGGGATAAGGACCCAAAAAATACTGCAAAGGGACAAGGGGAAGGTAATACGCAGGTGTGGAGGTGTCAAGGTGTGCTGGTGGGCAGGTGTGAAAGGCTGAAGAACAATAAGGCAGGTGTAATGGTTCTATTGGACTGGTGTAGTGGGTATTCAGATATTTTTTTTATGTACGAAGGGAAAGCTGGCCAAGGACAACAAAAATAATGAAAATATAATAAAAAACACTAATTTGCCAGTCCCCTTAAAGTTGGAAAGTTAGCTGAGATAGGGTAGGTGTTAATTTGTGTGTGAGTCAGGTGTGGGTGTGGAAAATTGAACAGGTGTGTGCTTTCCTCTTTTTTTCTTTTTTTTAGAGGTAAATGTTTTTTATTTTCATTTTATTTTCATTATTTTTTTTTTCTTGGCTTGTTTACCTTATGCGTGAGAAAAGCGTTAGGGAGAGAGAGAGAGAGAGAGAGAGAGAGAGAGAGAGAGAGAGAGAGAGAGAGAGAGAGAGAGAGAGAGAGAGAGAGAGAGAGAGAGAGAGAGAGAGAGAGAAACTAAGAATAAATAAATAATCCACGCAAAAATGTAAATATACCCCGAAAAAATCAAGATGAGACACCACACTCACACACACACACACACACACACACACACACACACACACACACACACACACACACACACGCAACCGACAAGCGGAGGATACATAGATAAGCCCTTCCTGTCTGTTCGTGGTAAGACCAGAGAAAGAGAGAGAGAGAGGAGTGGCTTACTACGAGAGCTTGTCAGTTCACCTCCGCCTCCTTTACTCTGTGGTGCTCTAACACTGACCTAACCTCTGTAGTCTCTCTCGCCTCAAGTAGTATTTGGTTCTGTTTGCGTCTCACTGTTGTTGTGATACCTTGTGCTTACTGCTCCGTGTGGTGATGGCAGTGAATGGAAATGATAGTCGTAAAAGTGACGGTGAATTAAAGTTATGTTAGTTTTTTCTCCCTTTTTTTCGTGTGATTTCGTGTGTGATTATCTCTGAGTTTGGCTAGTGGGTCGTTCCTTTGGTTTGTGTAAATGGAGACAAATTTGTGTGGGGAAAAATGCAGAAACGGAAAATTATATCGTGGTGTTCAAATGAGAAACGATCAACAGAAATGCATAAGAAAATATTTATTAGGAAGCGTTTCAGTAAGAAATTCTATTAATGAGAGTGCTTAACCGAGAAACTCTATCAAACAAGAAATTGAATAAGAATCTTGAGTGTATAGTATGATTCTTTGTAGTTGTTAATGGTGATGTTTATAGTGATGTTGCTCCAGTCATCACTATCACCACCAACTAAGCGTAAGGACGTGACATCACCACCACCACCACCACCGCGAGGCGTTATCAACACAACATTGCGATACTAACACCTTCTGAAGCCCAATACAAACTCAAGTTGCCTATAAATAACTTGCATCTGAGAATAAAAATAGGGAAATTATCCTACTAAAATAAAATAATAATCTGAATGTGAAGAAAAATAAAAGTATTAGGTGTCTTAAGAAAAAAAAAAGAATGACAAAGTAGCGAATGAGGACACAAAAGAGAGAGAGAGAGAGAGAGAGAGAGAGAGAGAGAGAGAGAGAGAGAGAGAGAGAGAGAGAGAGAGAGAGAGAGAGAGAGAGAGAGAGCAGCTGACTATGATGAAAAAACTCGGGTGTGCCTTAAAAAAGAAAGAAAACGGGAACAAGCCACGCGAAGAACAATAAAAGAAAAATTAATAAGTAAATAAATCTTGTAAACAAATACAGAAGAATGAGAAAAGAAGAATACTGATAAACAAAGGAAATAGACAAATAGAACTTCAACACACACACACACACACACACACACACACACACACATATGGAGATCACTCGTTTTTCTTGTCTCTTTTCGTCTCCTCATCGTGTCCTCGCTTTTTCTTCCTCCTCCTTCCACACTTTTTTCTCGCATTTTCTCTTTGACTCTTCCCGTCTCCCTTTATTCCTTTTTTTCTAACTTCCGCTCGTGGTTCTCGTGTCTCCCTCTCTCCTTTCTTTCGCAATCTTTTCTCGTGGTTTCATTAATCGTTTATCTTATAGTGTGTTCATTTCATCTATACTTCTCGCTCTTTTCTCTTTTTCCTCTCATTTTTTATCTTAATGTTCTCAGTCTCTTTTATCCTTTATCCTGTTATTCTTACCCACCACACCTTCTCTTTTCTCTCTTATCTTCGATCTCTTCTTCCTATTTTTGTTCTCCTGTTCTTCTCTCATTCTTACCCCCCCCCCCCAATACTGTCTCTTTTCTCTCTTATCTTCGTTCTCTTCTTCATATTTTATTCTCCTATTCTTCTTCTCTCACTCCTAACCACAATACCTTCTCGTGTTCTTTTCATGTTCATGCTCTTCTTCATATTTTTTTTCCTTTGTTCTTCTTTCATTCCTACCCCCACACCTCGTATCCTTTTCATCTTCATGCCCTTCTTCATGTCTTGTTCTCGATGTGTTCCCAAGAAGAGTAACGTCTCAAATGTCACGAGCATTAGTAATGGTGGGACGGGAAAGAAAGGCAACTGTAACATCCTCTTATTTGCGACGGAAAGGCCGTTTCATGTCAGAGTTTGGAAATGTCAGTGCATTAGTGCGGCTCGGGGTGTTAAGTTTGTGGTGATTCAACGTGATACATTTGACTCGAGTTGAAGGAAGTGGGTCAGAATAACGAAAACTGATACTTGTCTCTTCAAAGTTTATTTATTGGTGTTTTTTTTTTAATTTGTTTATTTATGTTTAGAAACTCGAAAGAAAATGGTTTGAATGAGAGCATCTAGGCATGATCTCAACTTCCCGTCTGTAGCTGCTCTTTGTTAACATTCCCAGCACTGAGAATCTACGTACATGCACGCTGAGAGGGAGAGAATATGGCGTTAACTTACTCTTTTCTCGGCTACAGGACAATTTAAGAGAGTGAAGTGCAAAACATGTACGTCTAGAGAAGGATGTGGATGATTGTGAAGGAAATTGCTTAACAGTGCAAGGGTGAAAAGTGATTAAGCACAGCAAAGACCAAAACATGAAGGATAAACGTGTGTCTTGAGTTTTTTTTAGAAGAACGAACACTAATACTACATAAAAAAGCCACATCGCGCTGCAGACTAACAACCAACAACCACACCACTGAACCAAAATGACCAAGAAAACCACAAACAGAAGACCGATCCTCCACGACCCAAGACAATGAGTGACGTAACCTTCCCACCACCAACACCAAAGTAAATAGAGGAGCGGTCCGTGACACCTCCACTCCCACCATGCAGAGCGTTATGAATGAGTTGCGGAGGTGGTTCCCTAGCCAAGAGGGAAGCTGCGGGCAAGGCGGCGGAGTGATAGGAAGGCGGGGCAGCGAAGGAAGGGGCGATGAGGAAGGAAGAATCAAAGTGAAAGATGCAATAAGACGTCTTGACAACATGAAGATTGGAGCACGCCCACAGGGGATGAAAGGAGCGGTAAGAGTCCCTGGCTTCAAGGCTGACATCACGGGCACAGACGATGATGCGGAAATGCAGCTCAAAAGGCCGAATAACCTCCCTTCTCTGGATGACTCTGAGCCGTATGGAAGGAGAGAAAACGTGAAGGTACTCCCATCACTCCTCATTGACCGTGACAACCAGCGGGACAACCTCGGCAGCGAAGACCATGAAATAGTAAGCCTGACCCCGAGTAAATTCCTGGGCAAAGGCAAAACTCAGAAAGGCAAAGAGTGCAGCGTCACCAAACCCCCCGTCTTGCCGCGACCAGAGCTAGTAAACCACGCTGCCAATGGTGCTCACTGTCCTGCTGGCTTGTCGCTTCACTCCGGAGCATTGAGCGGACGTAATGTGGATCCAGTTATCGATACCCAAGCACCCGGAAGCACGTCATTGGGAGACAAACACCGCCAGCCACCCACTGAATCAAGCAGACCCAAACTGGACCACAGGGAGAACAGACAACATCGATCACTTTCCTTACCGCAAAGACTCCTCACTGCGTCACCTGCCACCACCACCTCCCCCTCCCCCTCCGCCGCCGCCGTCGTCAAAAGAAAGTCCCTCCCCGCCAAACTAAACCCAAAGGACTACAATGAAAAGATAATATCCCGCTGGAAGAAAGAACATCTGGTGTCTGCATTGTCACGGTCACTATTGAAGCCTCCTGAAGGTGTTTCTGCTGCTGCTACCTCGGGCCCCCCTTCACCCAAATATTTCTCAACTTGCACTACCCCCGTTCCAGCTTCCCCTGACTCCACTTCCTCTCCAGATTTCCCGGATTTTCCCAGCTCTGTCACGGGTTCTCCCACCACTTCCCCTCCCACCTCCACCACTCTGCCAGATTCTCGCAGTTCTTTTGCAGATTCCTTCATCTCTCTCACGGACTCCCTAAGCTCTGCCTCGAATACCCCAAGCCAAGTCGCGGATACCCCAAGTCCTGTCACGGATACTTCGAGTCCTGTCAGGGATACTTCGAGTCCTGTCAGGGATTCTTTACCCGACATCCCTGACACATCGAGGTGGAAGATCGCCAATAGGTTATCCGTACGAAGAGTTGGCAATGCAATACTGAACACTGTAGCACAACTCTTCGGACAACTTCTCCCTAAGCCTTCTCCTTCCAAAACTCGGCCATTGAGCAGCCCGTCCAGCGGTGATGGAGTGCAGGAGGATGCACAGGAAGCAGCAGGGGACGTCGTGATGCGTAGAAAGCCATCGAAGGTGCGGGATGAAAAGATCGAAGAGGGGGAAGAAGACGAGGACTTAGTGGGTGTTGGTATGAGGAGAAGGTTGTCCAGCAAGGAAACCCACAGGAAGATATATGTGTATGAGGAGGATGCGGCTCATGACAACACCAGTGGCTTTACACCGAAGGACGTTTTAGCTCAAGGCACCAACAGAGTGCGAGATATAGTGAGGATGATCGAAGACGGCATGAGAGGCAACGCAGACACAACGAAACAAGCTGACACAATGATAAGAAGATTGACAAACGAAGCTATACAGACCATGAGACTACCACTCTGTATGCCCCTGGGATGGGATGGCAACATAAAACAAAGACCAGAAAACGAACCCATCAAAGAGGAGATATCAAAGGGAGAGGAAGGAGAAGGAGAAGGAGGTGGTGAGGGAGAGAGCCAGCAAGACACAAACGCACTAATCACACAGTCAACGAAGAGCGAAATGAAAGAAAACGATCAAACTGGCATCGAAGAATCAGAAAAAGAGGCGGAATGGAAGCTCTTTGCGTCTCAGAATTCGAGTTTGAGGAAGAGACGGATAAACAGTGAGAAAGAAAACAGAAGTGAAGGAAAGAAAAGCAGCGAGAAAGAGATGGGAGATGAAGAGGAACAGGGAGAAAACGAAAAGGGGACAGGAAATAAGTGGAGATGTCAGAGGAGCGAGAATGGAGATGGACAGAGAGACAATGAGAAAAATGAAGAACAAAGAAACAACGAGGAAAATGAGAAAAACAAAATTAGGATGGTGGTAGATAAGGAGGAAAGTGAGAGTGACACGGATGAGGAAAATATAATAATGAGGAATAAACCGAGAGGGCGCCCCATGCCTTTCTACCGCTACTCCACACTGGGGCCAAGGGGACGCCAGCTACAGAACACTATATACCCGTTCTGTGTGGTCAGGCCGAGGACTGTCATCATTAGCCTGGGGTGAGTAGAGTTGTGTCCAATAAGATTGTCACGTTTTGCATCTTTCATGTCAAATCGCTTGCGTTCTGGAGGCCTTGGGATCCCTGAGCGCATGGGTTCGAATCCAGGCTACTGTCCGAGTGGTGATTGGGCGTCCACTCGGGGTAACGGTTTTCAGATATGAGGTCTCCATTAGGTGGTCTCCTTTAGCCCATAAATTCCCATAAAAAAATCCTATATTGTTCAAATTGAAAAATGAATAAATAAAATGAGGCAGAAAACGTAAAAAAAAAAGAAGGTCGATTTAGGTGTTCGTCATTTGAATCTTTAGACGCTGATTGAGTACACGTGAAAAAAAGCCGTCTTGATTGTTGCTTTTACCTCCATGGCTACATAAAATTGGTAAATAAAAGTATATAAGTTAATAAGATGAAAGTTAGTTGGAAAGTTTCAAGGGAGTTAGTTGGTCAGTTTCTTTAATCCTTTTAGTACTGGGACGCATTTTTCATATTTATTCTGCCTACTTTTTATCGATTTTGTACAGCTTCAGAAACTCATGTGGGGATTGAAATAGTACAGACTCTGGCCATTAATCTTCTGACCTCCATAGACCCTACCTAATGTCAATAAAATCGTCTAATCACACCCAAACCTGGTCAAAATGTGTCCCAGTAGTGAAGGGGCTAAGAGGTAAACGTCTCATTTGCTATACTTTCCGTGCCTTGTAGTGAGAGGTAACTGGCAAGGCTCTCCGTTGTTTAAAAATGACGTTTAGTATTTATTTTTCTGTTCAAATCAAAGCATATTGAATAATTGGGAAGGTTTATTCAACACAATGTGGGCTTTTATGGGAATTTATGGGCTAAAGGAGACCACCTAATGAAGACCTCGTGTTAAAGCTATGGCAGGTCATTGTGGGATCAGATCGTCCTGTGTCTTGTGGATTGTATCAGACTTGCTTGGATGGAGTGTTTGAATTTGCGTTGATCAGCAGAGAAAACGAGATAGGAGAGACAAAAGCATACACATCCGTTATTCTGTTGCTTCACTTCACAGTTAGAGAGAAAATTGCATTGGTGGATGGATGTGTACTGAAAAAAATGTCTGCATCCACGTTTTATTACTAGGAAAATTTCACATTTCCAGTATGAAGCAACAGGAAAACTATACTCCACCATGTAGAATATAAGTGACGTGCTTTTTTTTCCCCTTTTCTCCTATAATGCAATGTAAAATACCAGTTCTCGTGAGGCATTACTCAACCCATGATTAAGTTGACATATGTTGTTTTTTTTCCGAGAAGTATGAGAGAGACTTAAAAATATCAGAAAAAAAACTAGTATAGTAACAAAAGATAGTTGACTAACGATATATTAGTGGTGCAGTGTGACTATCCAGAGATTAACTTACAACCTGTCATTCCTGTATTTACATAGTTGTATTACACAGGGTTCGAGCGGGGCTGATAGTGTCTTGTCTTCATATCTCCATTCATCCGAGATTTCCTTAAATTTATGTATGTTGGTCGGTGTAATAACTTCCTCATTTCATCCGTACTTTACCACAGAGCCCACTTCCATTACGTTCAAGTAAATCAATAAATATAATTGCAAGACACACACAAAAAAAACATGAATTTAAGTAAGGTAAGTCCCAGGAAGATTGAAAAGCAATGATAAACTCCAAGGAAAAACACGGGAAACGTCCGTATTCAGAAACGCTTTGCTCTTTCACCATGACTATTTTCCAAGACCATTGAAATTATTAGCGGGATTTCCAAGAGTGTTTCTCCAATTAATCATGTAGAAATTTTGTCACTCTGCCTCAAGAACCGTAAACACACCTTTAAAAAAAACTCGCATCAACTCAAATAAAACCTTTTGAAATAGTGGAGGTGAAGCACAAAAGTGTTTGAGAATACGCGCCACAGATTGAAACGCTGCGCCACTTCATCTCCGACTGGTTGAAGGTAGCGGTGGATAAAACCTCTTATTTGCAGGACACAGACCAGAGTGGCATCCGGAGTGGCGCTGGTTATCACTTTACTTTTCCCAGGTGCGGCCCGCGTATCAGGCAACCCGTGGAGGGGAAGGGTGTAGGAGAGTAGAATGCGCCCCGCCCTGCTATCACGAGTATTCAGAAACACTTTGCTATCTCACCACGACTATTTTCAAAGGCCACAAAGATGATAAGTCGGGTTTTCAAGAATGTTTCTCCTTCTCATCATTAATCTTGTTAATATGTCACAAGAACCGTAAGAACCACAAGAAAACCTGTCACTTCAATTAGACCCATTTGAAAGTAGTAGAGATGCAAGTGTTTCAGAATATAGTCTCAGTAATAATGATGAGCGTTAGACTAGTGTTTGTTTGAAGGAATAAATAGAACTACATGCATTGTTTTTTATGTGCCTTTTATCTGTAAGACAGGATTGACCTTTACTCATCCCTTTGTAGTGAACTTCAAGTATATGCTCGTAGGAATGACTGTAATAGAACATGTATGATTTTGACTTTTCTTATATTCTTTAAGTAAGACTGACATTTACTTCATACTCATTATTACGTGAGAAGCAACCACGTATGTTGAAATATTATGACAATTTTATCTTAAGACTAAGTAATGGTTGCGCGAGTTTGATGTTTTGTTAGTTTATTTTCTTTAAGATAAGAATGCCCATCACTCAATTTTCATAGTTATGGATGTGACAAGTAGCACTATCCACTATTTTGACTCTATCTTTCTTACAGCAGCAGTAAACACAACAAATACTGACACTCATTAATGTCTACTCTTAACTCTTTCAGTTCTGGGAAGCGTTTTTATATTCTGTTTATCATTTGTCGATTTTGTACAGCTTTGGAAACTCATGTGGAGATTAAAATAATACAGAATCTGGTCATTAATCTTCCGACCTCCATAGATTCTTCTTAATGTCAATAAAACCGTCTAATCACACCCAAAACTCGTAAAAACGTGTCCCAATACTGAAGGAGTTGAGGAAGGAGAAATCTGAGTTGTAATCTTTACTCTTTCACTGCTAGACAAACATTTTTCCTACATTTGTTTCCCAATTTAAGTCTCATGTATTGCATTTACTTATGCACCGTAGATAAGACGAAACCAACCTTCTACAATATTTTCTTTTTTTCCTTTTTCTTCTTTTGGGGATCTTTCTTCTTCTTTCCTTATATATGACAACATTTTTTTCTACTTTGTTATCATTTTTAACAAAGAAAGGAAAAAATACTTAACTAAGGATTGAAATAAGAGTAAATGTACCATGGCATTATTTTAACACTTAACACCCTTACTGTAGTCAACGCGATACCTCATAACACTTCCATCATTTTGACAGTTATTTTTTTCTAGTTTAATAATAACAGCACGGCATATTATCTTAACCCATAGTGACACAATGTCCGTTTAGCAATTCCTAAGGTTGTCCGTTATCATTTTCTGAGTAATTAGGAAATGCTTGTATAATGCCATTAGCCCCCCTCCCCCCCCCCTCTCTCTCTCTCTCTCTCTCTCTCTCTCTCTCTCTCTCTCTCTCTCTCTCTCTCTCTCTTTCTCCATATCCGTTAGTTTTTTTTCCTTTTTTGTTGTTCGTAAGATTTGTTATTCGTTCACCAGCCCGTTATAGACTGAAACGTTATGGTAGATTAGTTGTGAATGCAAGTAGTATTAGAAGGAAGGGGAGCACAATGGAGTACAAATGAATAACAAACTGTAGGTCGTGTTAGTCTTGATTTTTGTAAGAGAAAGGAAGGGAAGGATAAGGAGGGTAATAGTAGTAGTAGTAGGTTAGTAGTAGTAGTAGTAGTAGTAGTAGTAACATCTCTTTATCACCTGAACAATAATCCTTAAAGGGGTATTATTCTTTCGTTAATCTGTGTAATCCATCACCACTACATACCTCTCACTCTCTCCCATCACTACCACTACCACCACTCACTCACTTTTCCACCACCACCACCACCACCACGGACAGCCCCCTCACCCCCCCCCCCGCCTTTCCAGAGTCTGCACGGAAACTAAGTACATAAACGACTCCTTTGGTGACGGAGTGAGTGAGTCTGAGAGCGAGGATGAGGAAGACATCTCACCAGCGCCCGTGCCTGCCCCAGCCCCGACGCCCACCCGCCAACGCCCCGCCACGCCCTCCCGAACTTCCCGCCCACACTCCCCTCTCTCTGACATGGACACGGAGTCGAAGAGGAATTCACAGGTTAGCGTTACTTTTGTTTATTTATTTATTTTTATTTTATTTTATTTTATTTTTTGGGGGGGGTGTAAATCATTGTAATTGTGTTTCTAAATGTTGTGGTTGTGGCAGTTATAGTTTTTTTTTTTTTTTTTTTTTTGGAGGGGGGAAGTTAAGTGGGTTTTTCTTTCTTTTTTGTGTTCTTCATTTTTTTCTCATTCGTGTTCTTCCCGTTCATGTTCTTGTTGATCTTCTTCTTCTTCTTCTTCTTCTTCTTCTTCTTCTTCTTCTTCGTCTTTTTCTTCGTCTTCTTTCTTCTTCTTCTTCTTCTTCTTCTTCTTCTTCTTCTTCTTCTTCTTCTTCTTTTCTTCTTCTTCTTCTTCTTCTTCTTTTTCTTCGTCTTCTTTCTTCTTCTTCTTCTTCTTCTTCTTCTTCTTCTTCTTCTTCTTCTTCTTCTTCTTCTTCTTCTTCTTCTTCTTCTTCTTCTCGTCTTC
>CM035195.1:4987912-5002484 GCA_020233015.1 Callinectes sapidus | reverse complement strand
GGAGAGAGAGAGAGAGAGAGAGAGAGAGAGAGAGAGAGAGAGAGAGAGAGAGAGAGAGAGAGAGAGAGAGAGAGAGAGAGAGAGAGAATATACTCAATTTTTTTTCCCTTTATCTCTCTCTAACAAATTCATAGATATTCCTTTTTTTCATTTTCATCCTCCGTTATTGTTATATTTCTTATTTATTTTTCCACTTGTTTGCTGTTCTAGTTTTCTATTGTGTGGCTTGTTGATATTTTTTTTTTTTGTTATTTTTCAAACATTTTTTTCTTTTTCGGTTCCTATTCATGTTGTTCTGTTTTTCATCTGTGCATTGAACCGTGTGTGTGTGTGTGTGTGTGTGTGTGTGTGTGTGTGTGTGTGTGTGTGTGTAAAGGCGCCGTGTCTTCTTACGTGTATTATGAGTGTACGTACGTGTGTGTGTGTGTGTGTGTGTGTGTGTGTGTGTGTGTGTGTGTGTGTGTGTGTAGAGAGAGAGAGAGAGAGAGAGAGAGTATTTTCCATTTCCCATTTCCCATTTTCCTTTTTTCCATTTTCCTTTTACCTTCTGTTTGCCTTGTGAATAGAGAAATAGAGAGAGCCTTTCCCTCAGAGTGCTCGGGGAGACTGTGGCATTATTATCCTTGGTGGTTCGAAACCCCGCCTGAGTTTCCAGTGAATATATATGCAC
Source organism: Callinectes sapidus (assembly GCA_020233015.1). Classification (NCBI taxonomy): domain Eukaryota; kingdom Metazoa; phylum Arthropoda; class Malacostraca; order Decapoda; family Portunidae; genus Callinectes; species Callinectes sapidus. The sequence goes on along the minus strand of CM035195.1, from coordinate 5,001,814 downwards.
ACACACAGAGAGAGAGAGAGAGACTTAGTGAAGAGGAAAAATAAATCCCTCCTCAGTAGATTAAAGGAACAAATGTCACTCATGTTTTGTGGGGATTAACATACTGAAGGAACTGTTACCGTGTGTGTGTGTGTGTGTGTGTGTGTGTGTGTGTGTGTGTAACGTGAACCACAGCATTAGGGCGGGTCAGCATATGCCTAACCATGCCTTTACCTCTCTTCCCCTTCTGCATAACGAGAAAGGGGAGGGGGAGAGGGATGGGGAGGGAAAGCAGTTAGTTGGGAGGGATGGGGAGGAGGGAGGAGGGAGGAGGAGGAAAAGAGGTCACAGTGAGGAAGACAAGTAGTGAGTGAGAGAGTGAGAAGAAGAGGGTAATGCAACTAAGGGCGTTAACATTTTTCCTTCTCTTCCCTCCTAGTATCTGTATTGGATTTTCGACAATATATATTAACAGACCACAGATGTTTTCCCCCTGAAGTAATGCAGCATCCTTGTTAAACTCCCACCAGAACCATGAAAAAAAAGACACTCATAGTCGTAAATATCAAGCGACTTTCTCCTGAGCCAGTTAAGAGAAGTTACCGAGAGATTTGTGGATGTGGTCACTGAATTTAGCGAGAGAAGGTGGCGATCAGGTAGTGGAAATCTGCCTTCATGCTAACGGTGCCTTCGCTTCTACCACGCAGCTCCACCCAACACACACACACACACACACACACACACACACACACACACACACACACACACACACACACACGTCTGGATACACGAGAACACATTAGGTAACTTGAGGATGCTTACACACGTTTCACCTCACTTGCTTTATCCCCCTGCTTGCTTCTCTCTCTCTCTCTCTCTCTCTCTCTCTCTCTCTCTCTCTCTCTCTCTCTCTCTCTCTCTCTCTCTCTCTCTCTCTCTCTCTCTCTCTCTCTCTCTCTCTCTCTCTCTCTAAACATTACATTTCCTATACTAATATCCCGTTCTTGTCACATAATCTTACTCCAAAATCTCTTGTTTATGGAGAAAGAATAACTGTTTAAATTTACCCAAGTTTTTTGATGCTCTACTTAATCCTGGTGTTGCTGCGTGTTCCCATGGCTCATCATTGACAAAGGCGTACACCATCCTAGTGTCTTCCCTGCCCCTGGATGTAGGTTCGGCTTTTTGTCAATTTCCTTCACCCGGAAGCCACCAGTTTCCCGAAGATTAACTGTCATAAAACCATTATTTCGAGTGGCTTCCCCGACCTGGAGGCGAGAGATGATGCCACCTTAAGGACGACAATTGGCAGTGAATGGGAGACAGTAGCGGTAGTTTCAAGTTGTGCTACACGGAGAGAGCGGTGATGCTAGGCCACGACCGACAAGTGGCAACAGAAACAAGACCATCAGTTGAAGGAGGAAGATGATGCGACTTTAAGAGCGACAGTTGACGAAGAACAAGAGACAGTAGCGGTAGTTTTAAGTTGTTGTACACGGAGAGAGCGGTGATGCTACGCCAGGACCGACAAGTGGCGATGGAGATAACACCAGTATTTGGAAGGGGGAAGAGGAGGAGGAGGAGGAGGGCCTACATACCATTTAGGCCGGACCCTCGCAGGCAGCCCCCAAAAATGTGCAGGCGCCGCGGCACCCTCTGACACCAGGGCGGGGCGATAGATTTACAGCACACCCCTCCCCCTCTCTGCCCCCGTGTCCCCATCAACTCCTCTGCCCCCTTTCATCCCGACAGCCCCCCCTCCCCCTCCCGAAGCCTCCATGGCGCCGGGATGCCGATGACCAGCCTGCACTAGAGAGGCGCCGCTACTCCCTTCCCCCCCACCCCCCCTTCACCCAAGGAACACGCCCAACGTTCTTGCTAAGCTGAAACCGGAAGCCCCAAGCGACCTTTATTATTGCGTAACTGTCGAAACCGGCCTCCTCCTCCTCCTCCTCCTCCTCCTCCTCCTCCTCCTCCTCCTCCTCCGTGATAGCGAGGTCCAAGGGTAAGGCACTACACGCTCAGCCAACCAATTATTCATGCTCTGATTTGTGTGTGTGTGTGTGTGTGTGTGTGTGTGTGTGTGTGTGTGTGTGTGAAGGCAAGGGAGGGTTGGCTACTGTAGTGTCGCCGGCCATACAAGGCATAAAGTTCCTGTAGAGCTGTGACCATCCTACTTCTCCCCTATATCTCCCCCCGTTCACCTCTCTCTCTCTCTCTCTCTCTCTCTCTCTCTCTCTCTCTCTCTCTCTCTCTCTCTCTCTCTCTCTCTCTCTCTCTCTCTCTCTCTTCTGGACCATTTGGGAACATTTGGGACATCACGCTTCCTGGTCCGTACTAAAATTTATGTACCAATTTATTTTTTTCTATTTATTTTTTTCTTTGGGAGAATTTGAACTGGAATTAACACGGCGTAACTTGTCATAACTTGATGGAAATGAAAGTTAACGTTGAAGGGCAAGAAATTATGGACGAGTGGTATTTAAGGTCTCGTGTGTCGTCATTGGGTGGCTGGACGCAATGCTTTGTTGTGTAGAGGCTTGCTGCTTCCTAGGCTGGATGGGCTGTTGATAGGGTGTGGAGGGGGGAGGGGAGAAAAAATACGTGATAGGTCCTGCTCTGGTTTGTATTGTACTGTGCTTCTACATAAAGGGTTTTTTTTATGCTCCCCTTTCTCCTCCATTCGGCTCCTCTTATCCCTCTCATGAATATAAACGAGTTGACTGACCTACTGACTGGTGGATGTAAACTGACTTGCTAATTTCTCCCTTGCTGAACTAATGTTGAGTGTACAAATCTATAACTTCAATTTCATGTTAGTCAGAGATGTTTGTAATTTCTCTTTCTTTTTTACTGAACTAATCTTAAGTATACAAATCTATAACTTCAATTTCATGTGTTAGTCGAAGGAAGGGAAAAGAAAAAAGTGTATGTAAACTGAATCATTAATATCTCCCTTGTTTTTACTGAGCTAATCTTGAGTATACAAATCTATAACATCAATTTTTATATGTTAACCGAACTGAGGGAAGGGGAAAAGGAGGTGATATCTGTAAGCATAGCAGAATTGGTGGTGTGGCGGAAACGGAAACAGGATTAAGGTCTATATTCTGAAACAGTCCGCTCTCTCACTACAACTATTGTCAAAGGCCTGATAGATTACAAGCCCGTTTTCTGAGGGTATTTCTCCTATCACTTATGCTGTAATCTTGTTCATTGTCGCATTAGAACCATAAAAAAAACACCCTTGAAAATTTGTATCACTTAAACATGAGGAGCCTTTTGAAATAGTGGAGGTGTGACAATGTAGTGTTTCTGAATATGGACTTTAGTGTATTTACAACAGGGAGGGGCGGGATGTTAGGCGTGAGTGCAGGTGATGAAGGGGGGGGGATGTTGAACGGGGAGAAACTGGTGCTCCTGTAGGGCGTGGTGATGTAAGATGTTCATGATAGTGTGGGGTGTGTTGGGTGATGGTGGGGTGGTGGTGAGGTGTGTGGGGCGTGCGGTGGGGTGTAGCGGGGCAGGTTACCGGTATCATGGCGCGAGGTTGGCGGCCACAATGTCGCGTGATTGATGACAACAGTGTGCATTATAGCCACACCCGCCGCCCGCTCCGCCCCTATTGTTCCCCGCCGCCGCCTTGACCTCCGCCGCCCCTTGGACACTCGATACGCGTTTTTGTGGCTCCGAAAAACTGAGTGATGGGACGGTGTGAGAGAGAGAGAGAGAGAGAGAGAGAGAGAGAGAGAGAGAGAGAGAGAGAGATGGGAGATGGGAGGGAAGCGTGATGACGAGACAGCGGGAGAAGACAAGTTATGGCCACGTGGGGCACCCTTTGCACACACACACACACACACACACATACACATACACACACACACACACACACACACACACACACACACACACACACACACACACACAAGCTCTTCAACAAACGCTGAGATAAGATTTCCTGTGATGCATCAAGCTGATCCGCTGCTTCCGTCTGGGAAGTAAATATGCAGTGCTGAGGCGCGACACTGATCAGTGATCACCCCTAGGCCTGGTGCCGCGCCCCTCCAGGCGGCGTGGGAGTGTGTGTGTGTGTGTGTGTGTGTGTGTGTGTGCAGTGGTGAGGCTGTCGTGTTGACACAGAGCGACGCAGTATTGGTTTAGGTGTGGAATCGCCCGCCTTCCAGCCTGCATTGTTGGCGGGGCGGCAGCCAGGCAGAAGAACGTGTGAGTGAGAGCTTTTCACAAGACTCGGCGGCTCCCAGACACCTTTTGTTGCCCATTCCCTCCTCCCCTACAACCCCCGCCTTCTCCCTCTTTCCTCCTCGCGCCGCATCTGCCTCAGGCCGGTACATACACGCGCGTGCCGCAGGAACACGCGTCATGCGCTTTGGCGGCGATGCCTCTCGTCCCTTCCCCGCTGGCCCCATCCCCTCAGCCTCCCGGGCAGACCGTTGGCGAGTCAAACATTCAGCATTGATGTGAACCACCTCGGGGTGTCCTGAGGCTGATGCCCGCCCTTCGCCCCGCGGGGGTGGAGGCCCACCAGCGAACTTGGTAACAGCGGATGTTGTGACGCCTTCATCTTAGCGACCTCGTGGCCGCTCCTGCACACCCCCACCCTTTCATTCCCCGCCAGGAGCCCGGGACCCTCGCGCCACAATGGCCCCCGTACCCTGAGTCCCACGGAACAAAGAAATTTTTTACGGCCGATTTTTTTCTTCTTTTTTTTTCTGCCGGCGGTGTAATGCTCTAGTTGCTGAAGAAAGGTTCGTGTTTACGTTTTTCTCTGAACCTCAGGGTGGCTGGAGGAAGCTTGAGGCGGCGCTACACGTGCTCCTCCAGCCCGTCAGTGTCGTTACCATCCTCCCAGGAGCCGACAGCGATGCATTATATATAGTATTATTAGTAGATCAGTCGGTGGTCGGCGGACGAGACGGAAAGCAGACGCCTTTATGCCGCAGCGAGACGGTCCTCTTGTGGCGGCTGTCTGGGGCCGGGCACTCCCCTCCCATGCCTTCCAGCCTCGCCCATTGAGCCTGTGTGCAAATCTCTTGAGCCGGAGGTCTATGCCAGCCGCCACCTGGGCTCCTCGTCCCTAGGAGACCCACGGGCCATGATAGTGCTACGTGCCTTTAGCGGCTGGGCTCCTGCTCTGCTAGGCGATCCAGCATTGTGGACCGTAGTGGCGGCGCTGGTGTGGTGTTGATGCCCCAGCCGCCCTTATTACGGCGGCCATTGTGAGCTGTCTGGCCACCTTGATATCATCTCCTCCCAAGCAAATGATCCCCACTAGATCATTTTTTTCTATAGGATGCTTGAGAACTAGGCCGGTCTTATCTGAGGGTAGGCCTCCCTACCCTACCTATGGGACAACGGCCGCCTTGCCCCACATGTCTCACCTTTCCCCATTGCCGAGTACTGCCTGGCTGGGCGGCGCCGCAGCGGGCACCGAACCCTAGACGCTTGGAGAGGGTTGTGGATGGAGGGGTGTGTGGCGGCGGTGAGAGGTAAAGGTGGTGAGTGGCATAATGAGCTAAAAATCATCGTCAAAGAAACTTAATGAAGGTGTTGCCACCTCAAGCTTCCCGCCCTCCGTCCCGCCCTCACACGCCACGCCATTACGTGTGCCGCACCGTGTCGTTCCTCCTGCAGGGTGGAGGTGGGCGTGGTGCAGGGGAGCAGACAGGCGAGGCGTGGAAGCCGGTGCCACGGAGCGCCACGATAGGAATGGTGAGGGTCTGGGTTTATAGGGCCATTTGGCAGGGCGCGAACATGTCCCTTCAGGCCTGGCCAGTGGGGACCCGCAGTGCCTGCCTGGGGAACGACTTTATCTCAGGTAGTGAGGAGCCACAGCGGATATGTGTAGCGCCGCCAGGTCCGCAACGTGGCTCAAGCCTTCACCACCCGGGGCGAGGGAGCGACATCCTTAGAGCAATGGAGCCTCGGGAGAGATGCGTAGATGTGAGTGTAGATAAGAGGAGGTGTTTGGTGACGCGAGGGAGTCACACTGCTTACTCTTACCTGTTTGTCTGCTTCAGGGGAGCCTGGGAGGTAAACACACTCCTTGCCGCAGGTGTTAGTGTCGTGACGTGCAAGAGAGAGAGAGAGAGAGAGAGAGAGACGCACATGGGTCCCGTTCGGCGTGGCCAGTGAGTGAGGGTAAGGAGGGAAGGGATAGCAGTAGTGGTGGAGTATGTGGGTAATTTATATTCTCGTTTTGTGTTACCTCCGCCGCCTTGCCCTCAGGAGAACTCGATCCTTCCCTCTCGGCACAATCGCCAATGCTATTTTTATCCCTCAAGTTGTACACATCGAAGCATTGACGGTGAAGCATGAGAGAGAGAGAGAGAGAGAGAGAGAGAGAGAGAGAGAGAGAGAGAGAGAGAGAGAGAGAGAGAGAGAGAGAGAGAGAGAGAGAGAGCAATAGGGGTGACCGTTACCTCCCCTGGATCACCTTGCCTCACTTTTGTCTCCACGTTGGCCCTGTTTTCCCCTCCATACCTTCCTCTCTCGCTCTCTTTCTCTCCATCCACTCCTTCTCGCCCTCTTTCTCACTCCCTCTATTCGCCCTCTCGCTCTCCTCCAATCTCGAGTGTCGCCCTGTGAGTGGCAAAGATGAAACACACCCACGCGAAAGACGCCCTTGGGACACACCTCGCTGGGTCTGCTTTTGCCTTGCCCTCGGTGACGCCCCAGCCAGGCAGCAAGGCGCGCACTGAGGACTGACTACACGGACCTGAGGGCATCGCGGTGAAGGGGCAGGCCATGTTTGGATCCCCGGCGCCACTAACACTAAAGAAGAAAGCCTTGCTGATTTTCACTCATGACAACGCCCTTCTGGTGCTTCGTGATTGCTCCTCCCCTTCCTCTCCCTCCTCCCCTCCCGTGTTATTTTCCTTCAGTTTTTCGTGATTGTTCTCTTCAGATGAGGGAAGATTAACCCCCTCAGTACTGGGACATGTTTTTTATCGCGAGTCTTGAGTTTTGAAGATTTTATTTACATTAGAAAGGGTCTGTGGAGGTCAAAAGATTAATGACCAGGGTTTGTACTGTTTTAATCCTCGCGTGAGTTTCTGAGGCTGTATTAAATCGAGGATAAGTAGAATAAATATGAAAATGCTTCCCAGTACTGAAAGGGTAAAAAATGTGTTGTGATAGTCAAATAAGATACAGGTATATCAGTAAAGATGAATTGGTGAAGTGAAGGAGGTAGACGTAAGTGGAGTGAAGTAAGAAAGAAAAGGAAAGCAGGGATGTTGAGGAAGATAAGGATTAGTGATAAGGAATGGGAGGAAATGGATGAAGACGAGACAGACTGAGGATGTTGACAAGAATATTATTGCTAGACACTTGGTGAGAATGTCGAAGGAGGAAAGAAGTGAAGAAAGGGAAGGGAAGAGAAGGTATGGAAAGAAGGGAACGTGTGGAGTGTCGTGTGGAGGGAGGGAGGGAGGGAGGGAGGAAAGAAGGGGGTTTGGGGTAGGGGATGGAGGAGGGCCCTTGTGCCACGCAGTGTGTGATCGACGCTCACTAATTATTCCGCCGACGCCGCCGCCGTCTACCCTCCTCCACTCGCAACGGCAGGAGAGAGAGAGAGAGAGAGAGAGAGAGAGAGAGAGAGAGAGAGAGAGAGAGAGAGAGAGAGAGAGAGAGAGAGAGAGAGAGAGAGCGGGAGAGAGGAGAGAGAGAGAGAGAATTTCATTTCACATGACTCGGTTCTCTGATGGCCATTTAATGTGTGTGTGTGTGTGTGTGTGTGTGTGTGTGTGTGTGTGTGTGTGTGTGTGTGTGTGTGTGTAAATGTTTCATTCCACCACAGTGATGGAAGTGATGATAAGTGAGAGGTGGTATTGTTGTGGAGACTTTGCTGGCTGTGGTGGAAGATGTCTGGTATGATGAGTGGAATTGTAGCAGCAGCAGCAGCAGCAGTGGTGGTGGTGGTGGTAGCAATGGTGGTGGTATTATGGAACCTCATCGTACACTAACCCATCTCATAATTCCACGGGAGCTGAATCACGAGACAGACACACAGACAGACAGACACAACGCACTCACTGATGCCTGAAGGACCTTGATGTGTCGAAACGGGGGTAATGGCTGCCTTCCTGCGCCCTCACCATCAACCTGCTCTCCATTTTACCTTTAATTCACCTATAGACTCCTCACTTCCACAGTCTCACCTTACCTAACCGAACCCACGTCACTGTATTGCGTGGTCTGACTATCTCTCGCATTTCACGTCTATCTGTGTACATTGAACCCCGTAAACCACATTAAGTGCCATACTTAAGCCTTCTTGACGGGTGTTTATATACTTTAATGTGCTTTTGGTGTTCTTGTTCTTGCTCTTTTTCTTCCTCTTGTTCACCATTCCTCTCTCTTTATAATGTACAGTCTTCTCATGTTCTCTTTCATCTTCTTATTCATCATTATCCTCTCTTTATAATGTACAATCTTCTCATTTACTCTTTCTTCCTCTTTTTCACCATTATTCTCTCTTTATAATGTAGAATCTTCTCTTGTTCTCTTTTTCTTCCTCTTATTCATCATTACTCTCTCTCTTTATAATCCACAATCTTCTTCCCCCGATTAAAAAAAGGCCACGTGGAGGATTATTCCCTTCATCACTGTCGCTTTATTGAGTGGGGGGGAAACTTATGCTATTTTTCCCATTTGCTTATAATCTCTTGGGTAACACTTTGTAATTATGGGAGAGACGTTAAGGACTGAGGCTGTGTGTGTGTGTGTGTGTGTGTGTGTGTGTGTGTGTGTGTGTGTGTGTGTGTGTGTGTGTGTGTGTGTTGGAGTGAGTCAAGGAAACAGTCCGTCACTCAGTACTACAGGAAGTGAGGCAGCAGGAGGAAAACATACCAGAGAGAGAGAGAGAGAGAGAGAGAGAGAGAGAGAGAGAGAGAGAGAGAGAGACGAGAAACGAGAGACGAGACAAGATACGAAACGAAACACAAAGAAAGAAAACCACACACACTCACACATATGAAGGTTTTACCCACATGTCTCTCCTTTCACTCACTTTACATAAAAAAAAACTCCTCCTGGGGCTTCATATCGCACCTTTCCTTTACCCCGCACCTGTATGCTTCACGTAGACAGGGGGGCGTCGCTGTGATATCCCCCGCTATCATACCCCTGAAGTTAGACGTCGGAGGGGAAGAAGTAAGAGAGGCGGGGACGCGGGGAGACGGGAGGGCCTTAAGATGCAGCTTACACACTATTTCATTCGTTTGGCATGACTGTCTCTTTATTATCGTGTGTGTGTGTGTGTGTGTGTGTGTGTGTGTGTGTGTGTGTGTGTGTGTGTGTGTGTGTGGGGGGTACGCCAGTCAGTTGTTCAGTCAGTCAGTATTGTTTGGAAACGGAGGCTATCGTTATCATGTCCCCGCCACCCGTGGATAAGATAAGGCCGCAGTGTGGTGTAGGTTGTGTGTATCGCGGTGAGGTGCGGCCAGTTAAAAGTAACCACCTGCTACTGTTACATCAGCTCCTTTTCTCCCCACCCTTCCGCTGCAAAATGTGAGTTAAGTGTGGATTCTTCATGTTCTCCGTAAGATTGCCTGCCTCTCCCCCCTGTGTCTGCCGCGCCCCCAGGTGAACGCATTACACACCAGAGTGGCATGTGGTAGTGAGATTGATGGACGACCGCTCTTCCTTCCTGTAGGTCAGAGAGAGAGAGAGAGAGAGAGAGAGAGAGAGGGGGGGGGGGTAATAAATTGTGAGACTGGAGAGAGATATGACATTAGTTGTTGGTTCATTTTGCTTCAACATGCAACAAATACGATATCTGACATTTATAGAAGTAGTAGTAGGAGGAGGAGGAGGAGGAGATGATGGTGGTGGCGCATTAACAACAGCAGCAACAATATAACAACAACAGTAGTAGTACTAGTTATAAAGGCAAACATCTATTACCCAACCGTCGCCTATTTCATACAAACACTTACATACATTTTTTGCTCCCTCACTGTTGCTATCCTTGAGCAAGTGACGTTAGGTGTTGCGTGCGCGGCGTGCGGGAGTGTCAATGTTGCGTGCGCTACATGTGTGCTGGGGCTGATTTAGTGCATGACGCTCCTTGAAGGTTCCATATTTACCTACCTGTTGCCCCCCCCCCCGCCCCCTTTACCTGTTACCCTCTCCCTGTATGTAGCACTCGTAATTACCCGTAACCAGTACTTTCCGGTACTTCTTCCTACACACCTGTACCTCATCAGACTGTATATATCCTGTATTGAACCGAGTCTGTAACAAATAACTCACCAAAGCAAATGTGTTGACTGTGCTACCCTACATGCGTTCTTTTGATCACTAACGCTCACACATGATACTTATCGCCAAAACAAATACATTACATCTGCCCGCACGTGGAGATAAAAGCTGATTATTCATTATTATTATTATTATTATTATTATTATTATTATTATTATTATTATTATTATTATTATTATTGGTGGGAGCGGCGGCGACCATGGGGAGGAAGGAAAGAGAGTGGGGCGGGAGGGTGAGTGGCTGGTGACGTAGTGACTTGACGCTGGCGGTGGAGGGGGGGGGAGAGTGAGGGGAAAAAAATACATGAATATTGGTTTATTGTTGTTTTCTTTTGCCTCACAGCCTCGGCGGCGTGTGTGAGGGGCTGGGTCCGTTATCAAAGAGACAGGTGGTGGTGTGTGGAGAGTGATGACCGGCTCGCGGTGGTGTTTTTGGATCTATCATTATTATTATCTTTATTATTACTATTATTATGCACATGGCGTCCTTTATTAGGCCACAGACGCGTCCCAATCTTCGTTTTCTTTGTTAGTGGTGTAACTCACGTGACGATTCATTGTGTTCTCTCTCCTGGCGGCGCATCTTGTTTTGGGCCGCCCACCCACACCCACACGCCAGCCGCGACGTGTCCATGACGAAAGGTGGGATCGAGAAGGCGGCGGGACTGGCTTGCCAAGTTTGCCGTGGAAACACGTCACCACCACGCTGGCAGGCATGAGGCCCTGTGATGATAGGAGTGCCCGCCCGCCCGCCCGCCTGCCAGCCACCCACACCCCATCGCGATACCTACACACACTCCCACGCTCAGCTCACACACAAGCACGCCCACTGCACCCTTTAACCGCACCCACGCACCTGCACCGCCACCGTGACTGCAGCAGGTGTGGCCATTGGTCCTGCTTCCCAATCCTTCCCAGCACCTCACACGGGGCTCAGGAATACCCTTGCCGCTTCACCTGACGGGCGCGGGGGAGGTGGTGGTGTCCTATATTTAGTGTCCGCTGGTGCTGTGTCTTTGTTATTGACTTGTGCGAGGAGAGCATGACGCGGAAGCCATAAGGGTCATCAGGGAAGGAAATGGCTCGTGATGAGGCCCTGATGTTTCCAGTAGGTTAGTCACTACTCCGTATTTACCGCGGCCAGCCAGTGGGTCGGGAGGACCGAGGAGACGGAGGGGGTGGGGGGAAGTCGCGGGAGGCTGGCGGTGTCTCTCCCTCCCCCCCTTCCCCCCCTCCCCACCGCCGCTCTCTGTAAACGAGGCGCCTCAGTTGGTCGTCGGTTCAAGGCGGGAACGGAAGCTGTAGTCTTTCTCTGAACGCGCGAGCAGTGACTGAGGCCCGCGCTGTGCTTGTGCCCCGGCCCTTTAGTGCTACTGAACCGTGAGAAGCTGTGACACCACCACCAGGAGGCGACGCTGGAGGAAGAGGTTCGCTATAAAGTGTTTCTCTGGCCCAATGAAGATCCCCTTTCTGAAGGAGTCCGCCCGAGTCAACATCATGGGTAAGCTTGCGCCTCTTCCTCCTCCTCCTCCTCCTCCGCCGCCGCCGCCGCCGCCTCATCACTACCACGTTTGTTGAATCGCTAAGATAATACGGATGTGCTAGCGGTATTCAGAAAAGCTTTACTCTCTCACTACGACTATTTCTCAAGACTGCAGAGATGATTAGCAGAGTTTTCGAGAGTGTCCTTTCAGTTAACAATGTAGAAACCTCCTCACTGCCTCTAGAACCGTAAAACACCTTAGCAACTCATGGAAACTTAAATAAGGCCTTTTTAAATAATGGAGGTGAAGCACAGACGTGTTTAAGAATACGAGCCATAGACAGCCTTGCCCTTGTTCATCCAGTGGTGTGTTAGCATCGTGATATCTGTTCTTTATCTCCCGTAGACGATGAATAATGTTGAGGAAGGTCTCTATATGGAACCTTGGGCAGGGTGTAGGGCGACGCGGGGTGAAGCGTGGTGGTGTGGAGCGAGCTTATCAGGACCTGAGTGACCTGACTTTGTCTCTAAGGGTCATAGCGAGGACGGTTTATGGGAGAGACGACCTTGGTTCATGCCTCGAGGCGGAGGGGGGATGGGGGGACGGAAGGTGGGACAGGACGGCCAGGCGAGAGCGGAAGGAGGGTTTGGATAGTATTACGCGTGCACACACACACACACACACACACACATAATTAATTCAAGTCTCCACTCCTTTTCTTAGTTATCTGTTTCAATTCAAGAGATCATTTTCATCTCGCTTCACGATATAGTGGAAATTCATTCGGACAGGAGCGAAATACCCCGTCGGTTGGTACCACGTTGTTGTCATCTGGAAGGAAAAGAATTAAATGTTTGTTTGGTTTCAGAATGCACCGTATCTCGAGTATCTTTAACTCCAGACGTGGGTTGATTGCTTTCTAAACCGGTGTAGCGACAAGAAGCACTGAGACCCGCCCTTCTTTTCCTTCTTTTTCCTTCTCGTTTTCTTCTCGTGTTCCCAAGACGTGTTTGGAGATAAGGCGGAAGGAAGTGCACGGCCACGGCTTGTCGAGCTGCGCCTGGCTGCCCGTAACACCAGGTTCAACCAATAAACAAAGCTATTTTCTTCCCGTCCCTCCTTGCTGGGTCGCTTCTGACTCACCAGCTCATCTTTTTGTCACCTGTTCTTCATCGGTGGTTTTGTGAAAGTTAGAAGTTTGTGTGTGTGTGTGTGCGTGTGTGTTAACAAACGTATTGACTCTTGGAATACAAACTATTTGAGGTAAAAGGGTTCAAAAAGATAGACACGTTTAGATATAATGAGAGAGCGAGCGAGAGAGAGAGAGAGAGAGAGAGAGAGAGAGAGAGAGAGAGAGAGAGAGAGAGAGAGAGAGAGAGAGAGAGAGAGAGAGAGAGAAGGGGGGGGAGAGGGAGGAAGTAGAGGTCAGTGTGGGCTGGCATGAGTAGGAATGAGAGAGCTCTCCGATTGTAACCTGACCTGAGGCCCAGCCAGCACGTTGCCTCGCCCACAGCCCCACACGCTGCTTCCGACACCGCCCACCCTGGGGAGGGGAGAGAGAGAGAGAGAGTTTCGTGGGGTTTCGTTCTCACCAAGAGCTGAAAGGTTTTTGCACATCTTTGGTTCTTTCTTGGTGTAAGCTGACATTGCAAAGACATGCCGGGCAAAAAAGTTAACGCCATTCAATTCTTGAGCGGCGGAGGGTGGTGGGCGGGAGGAGTAGGATGAGGGGTGGGTGTTTCCCGCTGGGCTGGCGGAGCGCCGGGCTCTGTCCGTCCGGAAGTGCCCCTGGGCCCCTCGCAGCTTCCTCCTCCTCCTCCTCCTCCTCCTGCTCTCTACACACACGCCTCTCCCCTCCCTTTGTTTTATTTGGTTAGTTGTTTGATCTTGTTTTCCCCCACGATGCAAATACACATTGTCAGATTGAGCACATCCCTCTCCCTTCCCTGTTGTTCGCACCTCGTTACCACATTTCCCTCCCTCAGCCATCCCAGGCGCCTTCTTGTTAGGGTGTAGGCAGTTTCTAGTTATGCTGGTCACGTGACTGGAAGGCCGCCCCTCAAGCCGTGGGCCCTCGCTAGTCAACATCGAGACCACGTTTGAGATCGATATAAGTGTATGAACTGAGGGGGGGGGGGGGGGGAGGGGGGGGGGG
>CM035195.1:4861592-4908036 GCA_020233015.1 Callinectes sapidus | reverse complement strand
CGCCGCTTTGTGTGTGTGTGTGTGTGTGTGTGTGTGTGTGTGTGTGTGGGTGGGTGGGTAGGTGTTTGTATGTCACGATACATACTGCACACACACATTTCTCCTTTTCGTTCCTTTCTCTCTCTCTCTCTCTCTCTCTCTCTCTCTCTCTCTCTCTCTCTCTCTCTCTCTCTCTCTCTCTGAAAATTTGTTCAACTTTAATTTTAAATGTGCTGAATGTTCCCAGATTTACGTATTTATCTATTCGTTACTAGTGTGATCCTTTTTTATTATTATTATTATTATTATTATTATTATTATTATTATTATTATTATTATTATTATTATTGTTGTTGTTGTTGTTGTTCTTGTTCTTTCATTGTTGTTGTTGTTCGTGTTCATTCCATTCTATTTGTTATTAGCGACTTTTGTTTTACGTGGTTCACAAGTTCGTTATTTTCTTGTACGTACACATTATTTTCAAGCTGACTGAGACGATCTTATTATACTTCTGGGACGCATTTTTTTTTTTTTTTCTTCTTTTATTCCGCTTATTATTTGGTGATTTTGTACAGCTCCAGAAATTCATGTGGGAATTATAATAGTCCAAACTCTGGTCACTAATCTTCTGACCTTCATAGACCCTTCCTAATGTCAATAAAATCGTTTAATCATACCCCAAGCTCATGGTAGAAATGCCTCCCAATACTGAAGGAGTTAAGGAAGCATTTTGAAATACTTTCTGACTATTTTCCAAGACCTCAGGAACCATAGAAGAATTTTTTATGGACGTTCTTTTCTCAATAACGATGTACGATCTCTTTCAATATTATTACTACGATAATATAAATTCATTGAAAACCGCAATAACTTTCACTAGAGCTTGTAAAAGGAACATAATTCTTATTAAATTGTTACAAGTCATGATACCCTCTTGGAGAATATAAATTTTATGTTTTTACTTCATGACAATGCAGAACATTTGTTAAGCTATGATCAAATCACAAAAATCCCATTCCTCTCCACTAGAGCCAGCTAAAAGTGCAGAATTTTCGTTGAAGGTTTGTTAGAATCATCAATACTCTTTGCTGACTCTAAAACTTCCTCTGGAATTTCTTTAACCCTTTTAATACTGAGATACAGTTTTACCACGAGTTTTGGCTTTAATTAGACGATTTTATTGACATTGGTGAAGTTCTATGGAGGTGAGAAGATTAATAGCCAGTCTGTATTATTTTAATCACCACATGATTTTTTTAAGCTGTATAAAATCGACAAGTAATAAGCAGAATAAAGTTGAAAATATATCCCAGTACTGAAGGGATTAAATGCAGAACCCTTCGTAAATTAAATTTGTGAAAATTCCATCATTTTGTTAGAGCCATCTAAAAGTTCAGAATCATAGTTTAATTATCTTCAGATTTATAAAAATTTTATTGAGTAATTATCAAACTTCCAGTGCAATCTCCTACGTCTGCAAACTCCTTATCAAACTAATACCATAATCACATGAACTCCATTAAGTTTCAATTGAGACGGCCAAAATGCAGACCTCTAGTTAAATCATCGCCAGAATCATGGAGACTCCTTGAAATACCCATTATCTTCCATGAGAGCCAGCTAAGACTTCAGATTCAAAGGAATACAAAGGAGAGCCAAACAGCAACAGACCTTTTGTTTCTTTCAAGGCTGCTTGGTTCCTTGCTCAAAATATCATTGAGAACTCCATTATCCACCACAACTTTATGAAGAATCGTTAATAAACTATTACAAGAATTCTGAAAACTCTATTGGGTTTCATAAGATGTATACTCCCCAATGCAAGAGTTAACCAGTACTCCCAGTCATTCACTTCTTTCTCTGGTAAACACTAGAAGTCCCTACCTCCTTCTATATTCCCAACTTCCTATGATTTGACTTTATTTAAGAGGGAGGTTTCATATAATATGTCCCTGACTTTGGGCTAACTCTTTTGACCTCTAGGGGGACTGGCAAATTAGTGGGCTTCTTATTTTCTTTTTATTGCCCTTGGACAGCTTTCCCCTCTTATGTGAAAGAAAGAATGTTGACTTATCACTACAATCAAAAAACTTCGAGAGGACTACAATAATTTCCACTGGAGCATAGTGAAAGTAGTCCAGATTATAATAGGCAAGAGTGTTTGAGTTGGCGAGCTAAAATTATGGTTATTTTTTTGACAGTGATAGTATTGTTAATGGGGAGAAGGTAGCTGTCTGTCTCTCCATTGTTAATAATATTTGTTGGAATCGATTAAATACAATACAGCCTAATAGAGAATGAAGCCTTAATAATTTTGCTAGCACTCTCTCTCTCTCTCTCTCTCTCTCTCTCTCTCTCTCTCTCTCTCTCTCTCTCTCTCTCTCTCTCTCTCACAAAAAAAAGTTAAGGTTTTACACATTCTGCAAGTCATCCACATCAACCCAGAAATATTCCAGTGTGTGTGTGTGTGTGTGTGTGTGTGTGTGTGTGTGTGTGTGTGTGTGTTATCTAAAAGCATCGGAATGCCACGACAGTATTGTGCAAAGCCTGGCATCATGAGGAAGAGGAGGAGGAGGAGGAGGAGGAGGAGGAGGAGGTGGTGGTGGTGGTGGTGGTGGTGGTGGTGGTGGTTCGAGGAAGGGAGGGATACTTTCTCCTCTCGCAAGTTTGTATAAGTGGGGTGTTCATGTCGACGTGTGTGTGTATGTGTGTGTGTGTGTGTGTGTGTGTGTGTGTGTGTGTGTGTGTGTGTGTGTGTTGATTATTACTATTGTATTTCTGAACACACACACACTACTACTACATTACCTAGCTCAATAAAAACAATTAGGAGGCTCATCTCCCTCTTACCCTGTCACTCAACATAAACACAAGGTTCCTACTATATCCTCACATTCTCTCCCTCTCATTTTCTCAAACACACATTGCCGTAAATCTGAGCAGGAAAGTGGCAGTATGAGGCAGCCGGCGACCTTCAGGCGTCAGTGGCGTGAACAATTTAGCGTTTATCATAGTAATTTCTTGTCTTGTAGTGACACTTTATCTTGACTTCACCTCACCCCGCGCAGAAACAATTAGTCGCGGTAACCTAATTCCTACCTCTGCTGTCTCTGTTTCATCTCCGCCTAAGCAGGACGAGAAAGGACCTAGATAGATTATAATTATTCCTCCAGTCTGTTCTTGCTTTCGGTTCTTTAGTGGGTGAAATAGAGAAGCTTTATCATTATTCTCTAGTGATGTGGGAGTGTAATGCAGCGTAATTATTTGCCACCTAACATCTGGATAACGGTAACTGTATTCATAATAGGTATGTCTACCATGTAACTACAGTGTGACGATTGTAATTCTGACATTGTATTAAGTGTATGTAAACTTTATAGTTGTGGTTCGTAGCTACAGTAGGACATTATAATCCTCATTGTATATTGACACAATTATGCCTCACTTACAGATGCCTTACATGTATGGCCACGTATTTTACAATACTCGTATCCGTGTTCCCCTTCCCTCTTGCCGTGATTCATTCACCTGGATTACGTATCTTTCCGGTCTGCAACGCGTGCACCGTACCACCACTACCACTACCATCACCACCACCACCACCATCACTCATCACGGCCTCGTTCCAATTACCATCTAATTCTGGAGTGGCAGATCTGCGTCCTTGCAAGATCGCAGGACGTTGCTTACTTTCTGCATCCTGGCCGCGATCACGAGACAGCACGTCAAGTATGGGAGCATCCGTGACACACTTGCCGTTCCCTGCGCCCTACCCGAAGCATTCTTCTATTTAGAACGGATGGATTCCAGCGCCTTAATCTTGTGTTAATACGTCACTTAGTGGCATCCTACAAGAGGCTAATGGGTGTGCGAGAAGCGATCCACACCTGCTATCTACTTATACGGCAGGAAATTGTATATCTGGCCTCATTACGCTTTGCAGCCTTACTGGATTAATGGTGCGCTGGTTCTCAAGGGCGGATTTCCAGATGGTGAGGAGCTTTGGCGAGCTCCTGGCCGCACCGCTGCACTGTGCTTGCGTCTTACATATGTGGTGATGTGGTGTCATTAATCACTCAGTTCTAGTCAGGAACAATATGATAAAACCTTTCTGCGCCACGAGTCCATTACTCTTTAAGTCTCTACTTGAAAGTATATTGGCTTCTAAGGGTGCTCATCTGAATAGTGACATATGTATTAACAAGACTTCCACTTCATTTAAAAAGCCACGTCAATTAAAAAGCCTACTAATTTGCCAGTCCCCGGACTGGCAAATTAGTAGGCTTTATATTTTCATTGTTTTTGTTGCCCTTGGCCAGCTTCCCCCTTACATTAAAAATAAATAAATAAATACGTGAAAGTCAGTCTTGTGTGTACTTGAAGATAGTTGTGGCGAGGGAGCAAAGTGTTCCTGATATTCGCCATACTCTTACGCCGTTGTCTTATTATTATTATTATTATTATTATTATTATTATTATTATTATTATTATTATTATTATTATATCATTATTATTATTTCTATCACTATTATTATTATTATTATTATTATTATTATTATTATTATTATTATTATTATTATTATTATTTATTATCATTATTATTTATTATTATTATTATCCTTCACGGCTCGCAAATCACGTGAGAGCTTTGCTCATCAGTGTAGCCGGGATCCTTGTCACACATAGGCAGCGCCAATAAAATGCAGTACAGTACAGTACAGTACAGCATGGCTAGTCTGTAGGCTGTGGGAGATGATCACAAGTGAAATATGACATGAAGGGACACTTGCCCATTAGGAGTTATATTAAAAATTAGTTGATTTCATGAATGCGAGTTTAATAAGTCAGTATTTCACAAAGAAACTGCACCTATATCTGTATGAAACGGCAACTGATAGGGTAAACACATTTTCTCTCTCATATAATGTACTATTTGTGGTACATTTGAAACTAGTTATGACCACCACACCTACCATTAGTGGTAAATCAATTCTTTTTTTTCTTTTTTCAACAATATATCTAGGTAACTAAATAATAAGTGAATACCAAAAAATTTTTGGAATGAAAGTTTGATAGTGAAATTAATGAAGTGTAACTTTTAGTAGTATTGAAAAATTTCAATGACTCCACTAATTCTAAAATAAAAACAAACTAATTTTGAAATAAAAACGTATACATCTTTAAAATAAAGCATAAGGAAGCATAGGTGTGAGGTGTGGGCTGCCATCATATTGATTGTATACAGTTTTATACATAAATAATACCTATTTCTGAAATCATATGTATCTTGTTATTTACAGAAATGGTGGCATGATACATAAAACATTCAGTATAATTCCTAACCAATGGTGGCTCTTTAGGTGCTAATGAACTGATGAGACCAACACATCACAACATGTACCACCAGTGTCATTTATTTGTTGCAGCAGAGTGTTGTTGGTGTCTGCAGGAGGCCTCGGCAGGGGCCACTATCACCATCACCATCACCATCACCATCACCACAGTGATGCCGTCTTGCCACATCATGCAACCTCTTTCCTGGGGCTCCATCCAGCACCCACACCGCCGCCTGCCACACCTCCTCTTCCTCCTCTTCCTGTACTCCCTCACCTCCTGCAGCAATGGCATCACATCCATACCTGAAGTAAGCTTCGACAAACTGCCTTTGTTATGCTGGTGGTGAAGATTAATGCATTTTGAATTGCCTTTAAAGAGAATAGTATGTTGTGCTCAGATACAACTTGCAATTTACTATGTGTTTGAGATGTGGCATTTTCTTGTACTATGCATTTAGCACCTATATAACAATAATTTAGGACTGCACACTTATTTTTTATATGTAATAGACTTTTTCATATTTCCAGTCTTACAACTAAAGAAAATGTTTATATTCATGTGTGATGTAATTCTTTTGTAATTAATTGTCCAAAATATTATGGTATTTCTTTAAAAAGGCTTTTTGAAAAGATGTATTGACTTGGAAAAAAGACAGAATGGTGTAGGAAACTCATGCTCGTGTTGTATTCCTCTTGCAGAAAGAAGCAACTGTTCCACTGCTGGGGACTATTCCTGACACTCCTTTCCGCTGCCTGGGTCACAGTGCTGGCTACTACGCTGACCCAGACACTGGCTGCCAGGTACCTACACCTGTACAATGTGCTAACTTACTTCGCAGGTTAAATCCTGTGTGTATTCACTGTCACGGTTACCTGCTGGTCACCCAGCCAGCCTTTTAACTATGGATAGGGCTGAAACCACATCAAACACTACACACCGGGACAGCGAGGCCTCAAGTCACATCCTATATCTCCTTGCTGCTGCTGGGTGAACAGGGGCTAGATACACATTAAGAGGCTTGCCCAATTGACTCACTGCACCTGGGAGTCAAACCTGGTCCCTCTCGGTTGTGAGCCGAGCATGATAACCACTACATGAAGTTGAACAAGGAGTAGTCATTGTGTATGTGTGTGCACCAGACTCAATACAGGCTACTTGTCTGACTACTCCTTGTGATGCCAGAAGAGTGAAGGAATAGTGTGTGAGACTATAATGAATAAATTTAGGGGACAATACTGTAATTTTGTGTGTTTGGAAGATAGATACAGTGTATGTCTTTGGTTATCTATAGTCTGTTCTAATTACTGAAGCAAATCTGCACCAAGAAGCCATTCTACCTTCTTTGTTAGACTGTTCCCTTCCATCTGTTTGGTAGCTGGTGACTTAAGGAAGTAACATATGTGACAGATCATCCATTTTCTTAGTTCTATGATAAAAAACAATTGTATGCCAATAACAAACAACATTCAATAAAATCTACTCAGCAAAGTACAATTTGGAGCAATACAAAGGAAAGCAGTATTATGCACAACAGACAACATTTCCAAGATTATCATTACTTCTGCCATGTGTAAAGCTCTGGTAGTCATAATCTGTTGCACTGTATGTCTGTGAATGAGCAATGCAAGAAAATTTTAGCATGCACATTTTTGTCTTCTATACTCTGTTTTGAATGACCAGCTTTCTTAGTGATGGTACAAATTGTACTTAGTTACTCTTGAGTAAATTTTACTAATTGGCAAGTGTAGTAGCATCATCCAACTAAATTCTGAGCATCTATAAGTATGAGACTCGGTGGATAATCTTTGTCGTCTATATTCAAAACTTCCTTGCATCAACCACAGCTAATGAAGTTAAACAGGAGGGCTGAACTAAACCAGCAAAGACAGAGTAGTTTCTCAATGAATTGATCTGAAGGGACAGGGGGGAAGAACTATGATTCATAAAGATATTGCCAATCAAGGACCTACCATTGGTGAGAGAGAGAGAGAGAGAGAGAGAGAGAGAGAGAGAGAGAGAGAGAGAGAGAGAGAGAGAGAGAGAGAGAGAGAGAGAGAGAGAGAGAGAGAGAGAGAGAGAGAGAGAGATTTGAATTTTGAAAGTAGCAAGTTTTGATAAATCTAGACACAATACACTCATCAGCAAAAAAGCAAAAGAATAAGAATAAAGGTTGCATGAATGCAGCATACTGAAATGCAGATGACTTTGTCTAAGATGTTATGATACACATTTCTATTTATTAAGCTGTGCCATTGAGGATCATTCTTCATCATTATAAAATACAGTCATACCACAGAAGTAGAGCTTCACATCTAGATATTCATTACTTTTATGATCAACTACTGATATTCATCAATAATATATCTTTATAGTAAAGAACAAAATGACTAAGCTGACTGTAACAAGGAACCAAGTTAATTGTATAACAGTAATGTCAGACCTTACCCAGGACAATTATTGCATGGCTCACCTGCTGCTTCGTGTTGACAGGTGTACCACATGTGTGACAGTCTGGAGAGGCAGTACTCATACCTGTGTCCAAACTACACCCTCTTCAACCAGAAGTTCATGGTGTGTGACCACTGGTACATGGTGAACTGCTCCTCCTCCCACACCTTCTACCATCTCAACAGTCACATTGGGGAAGGTAGGTCTACCTCCAGCCACCAGCCTGTCACCATTCCTTCAACGCTTTCCTGCCTGGAAACAAAGCTTTTTTATAAGATGGTTACTGGCCAAGCCCCCTTCCCCCCAAAAAAAAAACTGAGGTGTTAGTCATAAAATTAGTTCACAGATATTATCTAAAATTGGAGTCTAGTGCTTTGAAACCTCATTTAACTTTGATAATTTAGTTAATACTACATACAATAAATTCTTGTCTCATTTCATTGCTCATGAAATTTGAAATTATCTTAGATTCATCAAACATTTTTTCCACATTGTTTTAATTGTTTTTCAATTATGCAGTTCCTGATAAGATTGAGGGAGAAGAGGAGCAGAATACCATCACAGTGGGGCCCAAGGATGATGCCTCACCAAGGAGAAACAAAGGAACTCTCCCCCACACACCACTTGCAGGGGCACCATTTCCCCTAAGCAGCAGCAGCAGCAGCAGCAGCAAGGGTGCCTCCAGACCCCAGCTGAGCTTCAAGCAGTCTGGCACAATACCTGTCAAAGGAACACTTCTCAAAACTCCCACCAAACCAGTCACTCCCACTACCAGACTTGCCTTCACTACAACACCAAAACCGAGCACAACGTCACGCAGGCCATTTGCTTTCCCACTGACACCACCACCAACCACTCCTCTAATCAAACAACCATTCACTTCGCCACTAAAACCACACCAATCATTCACTTCACCATCAAAAGATCCAGTCACACCAGTTAGGCAACCATCACCACTCAGCACAAGCCAAACTTTAAATAAGGAGGCATTTAATTCAACGAGGCAGCACCAGTCAACCACTCCCATCAGGAAAACAACCTCTCAAACACAACAATCAACCACTCCTAACAGGCAATCAACCACTCCCACCAGGCAATCAACCACTCCCACCAGGCAATCAACCACTCCCACCAGGCAATCAACCACTCCCACCAGGCAATCAACTACTCCAACCAGGCAATCAACCACTCCCATCAGGCAATCAACCACTCCCATCAGGCAATCAACTACTCCAACCAGGCAATCAACCACTCCCACCAGGCAATCGACCACTCCCATCAGGCAATCAACTACTCCCACCAGGCAATCAACCACTCCCACCAGACAATTAACTACTCAAAAACAGTCTACCACTCCTACCAGACGACCATTTATTTTCCCAGTCACTCAACCAGCCACTCAGTTGAGCCAGAAAGTGACTGCCACAACCCCTGCAGCACAAAAGCCACCGTCTCTATTTTTCACTCTGCCCAAGATTGAGTTCAGTACCAGTCATAATGAGAAAGAGGAGCAAAGTACTGTACAGCATTCCAGCACACGCAAGGACACAAACTCTTCTCGTTCCACCACAGGTACCTTCAGGCCACCCAACATTGCTCACACAATTACAGAAGCTCCTACAACACAGACAGAGCAGCCACACACAAGCATCACCAAGAAGCCTGCCAGTGTAGCTCGTAGCCCCGGCAATAGGTTCTCTTTTACTAACCACAGGGAGGAGGAAATAGCCTTAACACCTGAGGATCTGCAGAGAATAGTGTTCCAGCCTCTCTTGGCACGACCACGCACAAAGACACGCAGGATCCTCACCAGTGCCCCTTCCCTGCTGCCTATTGATCCTGCCAACATCACAGACCCACACTTTCACCACTTCCCCATGCGCATTGAGTTTCCTGATCCCATCATCCCCGAGGACTCGTCTTCCCGCAGTTCCCTAGATTTAAAGTTGTCCAATAGTGAAGGAACTCAAGCACCTCCCCACCTACTCATCTCTCCATCTGTCTCTCCAGCTGTGCATCCTCTCTCCACCTTCCTTTCTCCTCCAACACATCCCTTCACCCCAGTTGTGAGAATGAGGCAAGAGTTCCCCACACTTCTGGCTGTTCCTCAAGAGGATCACAATTTGCGAACATCTCCTCGAGAAACATTCCTTCCCGGAGCAAGGCAACTGCCTTTCCCTTCTTCCACTCGGGGCAATCGAGACTTCTTCATTCCCTCAGCAGAGTTCTCAGAGCTTTCACTGCTTGTGTCAGAGTTATCTCCAAACATTTTAGAGGAACCGGCCCAGAATCCAAGCCACAGCAGGAGGGATGATGATGACCATCACCATCAGCACCACCACGGTGACCACATGACAATGGTGTTCCCCGCACCCATTGAACCTCATATGATGGAGAAACTCAAATTGAACCCAGACTGTCCTCGCTGTCATCCTGAATTCCTTAAGCCTGGCCAGTGCAATCCTTGTGTTGTCATAAAGTAATAACAAGAACATGGCTTTTAGAGAACAGCCGCACAACTACTTGGATAAAATCATTAGATAATTTGCACTGAAGTAAAACAAAGAAAACAATTAACGCTTACTTAGTAAAGGTACACTAAGGCTGACATTTCTGGCCATCTGCCTCCTGCTGCCTGCCTCACATAGCAACCTGGCATGGCCGGTTTGCAACAATGTGAATAATGACTGGGCACCATTCTCTCTCTTACTCATACACACACACACACACACACACACCTAACATACATAAATTCAAGGAAAGGTTGGAGATATGGAGACAGGACACTGAGCCCCGCTCAAACCCTGTATAATACAACTAGGTAAATACACACACAAACTACTTTTTAGAGGAGATGAAGAACTAGATACATAGCATGATACACACTTCAGAATGTTTACATAAACCATACAGGGAGAAAATGTAAACTAAGCTAAGAAATCATGAGAAAAAAAAATATACACAGATTGCATGAAAGGACAAAGTGGCATCCATGATCCATGAAATATGGAAGTCTTTCTACTTTTTTTTTCTGAATGTATATTGTGAATAATTAATGTTTGTAGATCAAATCCTCATCCTAATTATCTTGTGACATAACAAAAGAAGCAATACCTGTACATATTGTAAATTTGTTGTCCAAAAAATTGCTAAAGATAATATCAGTTCTTTACATTCTCACAGATACTAAGTTTTAGAATAAAGGTTGCATGTTTGAAATCACTCACATATGCAATAGTGATCATATCCTGAATTTTTCAAATATTAGTAAATATATGACACGTCAGGGCTATATCAACAAACCAATTTAAAAATGTATACATTTTTCATTTTCATAGATAAATGGATGTGTATGCCAAGTGTGTGTGTGTGTGTGTGTGTGTGTGTGTGTGTGTGTGTGTGTGTGTGTGTGTGTGTGTGTGTGTTATTCACCTCGGTCGCCTGCTGGTCACCCAGCCAGCCTTTCCCTACGGAGCGAGCTCAGAACTCATGTAGACCGATCTTTGGGTAGGGCTGAGACCACATCACACACCGCACACCGGGACAGTGAGGCCACAACCCCTCGAGTTACATCCTGTACCTATTTGCTGCAGGGGCTAGGTACACATTAAGAGGCTTACCCATTTGCCTCGCCACGCCCGGGACTCGAACCTAGGCCCTCTCGGTTGTGAGGTGTGTGTGTGTGTGTGTGTGTGTGTGTGTGTGTGTGTGTGTGTGTGTGTGTGTGTGTGTGTGTGTGTGTGTGTGTGCGTGCGTGCACATGCACAAGTGTCTCACTAGTACAGAGTTCTCCTTATACGGCAATTCTTTAACCAGTAAATTTCAAAGTTACAGTATTTGGCAATTGCTATCCTAGACTCTATTTACAGTAAGAAAAATTCACAGATACGGTATCTGCTAGCTGTTTAGTTTACACCGTACTGTAGCCCCACCACGTCGTGCTGTCACCACAACAATCTCTTCCCGCATTTCACGTTGAACTCAAGTTAAATGCCTATGGTGTGTTTTTTGTGGATATTATTATCATGATGCACAGTGACGCACCCATAATGGCTAGAAAACATTCTGCAAACACTGCTGGAATTGAAAAGGCAAAACGAAAGAGCAGTCTGACATTGGAGGCAAAATTAGATATCATCTGATGGAATACATGGCAAATGAAAGGTAAATAAAAAAAATTTGTTTATTTCTTTTGCACAGTACTTTACATTTTTGGTATTATTGCAGTTTCAGACAATACATACCACGACATTAACTGCCAAACCGGCTAAATCACACTATTAGGAGCATTTTGAAGCCTTTATTACCTGTCGCAAATTCATAATAACACGACATATTTCTATAGATTTTTAACTCCATATATCGCTCATATATGTCTCCCCCCACCCAAAACCCCCAATCCCCCACATGCCCCCAAGCTACATTTAGGGGAATTTCATTAGGTTAGGTCAGGTTGGGATAATTAGAGGGGGGATCCGGGGGGGGCAGCCCCCTGGCTAGAAGAGGGGTTCCAGGAGGGCACAGCCCCCAACCTAGTACGAGTGACTGGCTCTGGCTACATTTGGGGAAATTCATTAGGTCAGGTTAGGATAATTAGAAGGGGGATCCAGGGGGCAAAGGCTCCCTACTAGAATAAGTTTGTACTAGTGGAGAGGGGTTTGAATAGGTATATATTTGTTTGTTTGCTTCTTTGGGGAATTTTCTTGGTTTCTAAGAAAATATCCCTAGATTTAGGGAAATTTCCCTGGAGTATTAACTCCATACATCGCTCATATATGTCTCCCCCTCCCAAAACTCCCGATTTCCCTCATGCCCCCCAGCTTGTTTGAGGGGATGGGGGAGTGTGGGTAGAGACATGAAGTATTGGCTGAAACTGCAAATTTACCACACTCTTTTATGTGACTATTTTCATATTTTCATGTCTGTAGGGGTGACTTTCGACGTGCTGGAACACGTATCCTATTATTACATGTTATAATGGGTTCAGTATACAGTAATTTCGATTTGCGATAAGGTTTTCAGGAACGCATATGTACCGTATAACGAGAACTTACTGTACACAAGTTCACAAAGTATTATGCCACTTCTCAACAGTTAATGATTAATAACCATCTACTCTTGTCTGACAGGGAAACATTAAATCCATATTACACCAAGACATAAGCCATTATGAGTGGTGCCTTACATCGGTTAGTTGAATACATGTCCACGGTATATTATAGATGTGGCTATGACTCAACACTCACAGCCTGAAGGTACAGAGTGAGTATCATACAGCACAACACCACAAGCTGTATGTACTGTATCTAATAATTACAAGTGCAATGATCACCAAGAAAGTTGTATGAGGAATTTGATACTAGTTACTTTACTAGCATGTCACTTGCAAGTTTCATAGGTGTTAAGCTTAATGCATTAGATCTGTGTATGTGTAGGTGTGTAAGTTGTAAGTGTAGCAATACACTGTAATGATGTGCAGGTCACATCTGTAGGCTTAGCAAAAGATCAAAACAGGAAATGCTGCATTAATTTTGTTGGAAAACTTTTCAAATCATTGACTGATAATGGAGAGGAATGAAGAAAAACAGATTTCATCATTTACATGGTTAATACAGTAAAAGTCCATTAATTCAAACACCAATGATCCAAATTTTTCATTGGACCAAATTTTCTAAGGTAGGGAGAAAAAATCAAATTATGACCAAAATAAGATATCTGTGCAAATTTAAACCTGATACCAAATACACCATAGTGGCGAGGGGTAGAAGCAGATGCTGCTGCTGACACTCCCAGTACCTACTCAGTCCACAACAATAGACAGTGCAGTACAGTAATGATTTTCTATAAATAAAAGTACTATTTGAACAACATGGAAATGTTGTATGCTACACCCAGGATTTTAGGTGCATCTGTGTGAGAAATTGCACTGTCGTTTATTGTGATTGGATGGATGTATTGATTGTTGGAATTATCATTCATGAGAAGAGTGCTTGTTTATTTGTCCAGAAGTATGCTAAATCAATTTATGGTGCAAAAGGCTTTAAATTTGTTAAGGAATGTTTGTAAGAGATTACAGGCTGTATGTAGGTGTGCATGCAAGTGTAATGTTGTCAACGCAACATGTCATGGTCAATTTTCAATTTCACACAACCAGTTACTGTCATATGTAGCTGATGTTTTCCTGGTAAGATGTGTAGTGACCTGTAACCTAACCTAACCTGAACTTAATTATACTAAAAAATCAAAATAAAAAAGCTATCTATACAAAAAAAAAAGATCAATATAGATGAGTTTTTAGCAATGCTGTTCAACGTTCATGGCAGCCGCTGCCACTACCATCAAAGGTGTAATTTATGTGTTTTCACAGATTTGTTTTTTTGTTAATTTCCAACTTCTGCAACACTTGCTACTTAATGCAATGCTTCCTCACCCAAAAAACCCTGATTTCCCACAGGTCACTCAAGATAATTGGAGATGAGAGGTAGGCAACTTGAAAAGAGTTAAAAGCTTGAACACTATCCATTAGCAAAAGAAATGATGTATGTAGAACATCAATCAGTTTACTACATGTCACACCAGAGAAACATAAGCAACATTAAAAAAAATAGTTGGATGTGTGAAACTTAATTTCTATGGAGGTCTTAGCTTGATGTAGTTCTCAGGGGCACATCCTAATAAATCCAACACCAATAATCTGACAAACACCTGGTCCCCTTCTCGTTGGATTAATAGACTCTTACTATATATAGCAGTGCCACGATGTGAGTGGAACTGTGAGGTTTGTGTGTGATCCATGCAAGGTTTGTTTGATACAGCATGGTTTGTGTGTGAACCATGCAAGGTTTAGGGTGCAAATAAATGGATAATGCCAGTGTTTTTTTTTGTTTTTTTTTTTATGTATGAATTTTATTGAGACAAAATTCATTTGGGTCATATTGTATGAAAGGCATGTTGCATCACTACTTGCTGATTGCTTGATATTGTGTGTGATGGACAGCATGAGAGCCACCTGATCAAATCAATGAGTGTAGCAATGTGGAAGTGTTTAATGGGAAAACCTTATTCTAGTAAAGTATGTTGAGACTAACTTGTTTGATGACCTCTAAAGTTAATACATGTTGTCATAAATGTACTGTATTTCTAACAAAACACTATATGTATATACTGTACTGAATCAGTGATTTATTATTGCAATTTGAAATTAAATAAGTTAGAAGGCCATATACATTACTCGATAATACATGATGCCCAAAATATAACTGCTCCCTCCACCATTCTATCTATCTATCCTCTCATCCCTCCCCTGTCCCTTCTTCCATCCCTCCACTTCTCCATCTATTGATCTATCCATTCATTATCAATTTATCACAGGGAGTGTAGCAATGATCTTGTCTGTGTGATGAATATATTAATGTAGTACCACATTTTTTTCTTGAGTTTTGTTATCTTTTCAGGGGACAAGAGGTTTAGTTGATGTAACCTGCAGGCTCCAAGAATAACCAATCATGTGACTTGGAGTGTTCTGTTTATTCAGTGAATCAGCTGGCTGTAGCAGCCTGGCCTGGTGGAAGACACCTTTTTGTCCCTGCAGTGGCTGAAGGAGGTGGTTTCAATGAAGATGTTTCCTATCTAAAACACTCTTTGGTCTAAAGCCCTGTCCACACCAGGAAACATTGTTTGGAAACAATGTTTGCAAACAGTTTGCGAACAGTTTGCAAACAGTTTTCGATAACATGTTTGCAAACAGTTTGCAAACAGTTTGCAAACAGTTTGCAAACTGTTTGCAAACTGTTTGCAACTGTTCGCAAACTGTTTCCAAACAATGTTTCCTGTCCAGACCTCAGTTGTCGTCATGCCTGTAGGTAGTGTGGAGGTTGCTGCAGCAGCCTCTTTATATTACTTGGCACTGTTGATTAACTCAAGAAAGGGCAAGAAAAAGAGAAAGACATGGGTAAGGAAGTTTTTAGAAAAAGGAGCCTTTTATGGTGACTTGCTTCTGAAGGATTTGAGAGTGGATGGAGCAGGTTTCACCAATTTCCTTCGGATGTCCACTACTGACTTTGAAATACTTTTACGGATGGTGGCTCCCAAAATAACCACATGGTGTTATTATCCCTTCCGCTGCAAGCCTCGTGCGACTACTGATTCATCACACAAACACACACACTCTTCAGCTTGGTATCGCTTGTAGGTCTATGGTCCACAGCCGTGCGTTGTGGAGTTAGCAGTCCAATATATTATATAATATTATTATATATATATTATATAATATTATTATAATTATAATTATTATTATTATTATAGATGGAGCAGGTTTTAATTTTCTTCGGATGCCCACTACTGATTCATCGTCACATACACACACACACACACACACACACACACACATAAACACACCGTGTTTCCCATTCTGGATGGGAAACAGATACATGTGAAATATTGTTTGGAAACAGTTTGCAAACAGTTTGCAAACAGTTTCCAAACAGTTTGCAAACTGTTCGCAAACTATTTGCAAACAGTTTGCGAACATTGTTTCCAAACAGTTTGCAAACTGTTTGGAAACTGTTTGCAAACTGTTTGCAAACTGTTTCCAAACAATATTTCACATGTTTGTTTCCCATCCAGAATGGGAAACACAGTGTGTTTGGTGTGTGTGTGTGTGTGTGTGTGTGTGTGTGTGTGACGATGAATCAGTAGTGGGCATCCGAAGAAAATTAAAACCTGCTCCATCTATAATAATAATAATTATTATAATTATAATAATATTATATAATATATATAATAATATTATATAATATATTGGACTGCTAACTCCACAACGCACGGCTGTGGACCATAGACCTACAAGCGATACCAAGCTGAAGAGTGTGTGTGTTTGTGTGATGAATCAGTAGTCGCACGAGGCTTGCAGCGGAAGGGATAATAACACCATGTGGTCAACGGAGAAAACTTTAGAACTCATTGAATTGTTCATTCATCCCCAGTATTGTGGGACGTTACAAGTGTTGATTATAAAAATAAAATGAAAAAGGTGGATGCAATGACGGAGATAGCTGCTAAACTTTCTGTAAGTCTAATAATCAACAGTGCCAAGTAATATAAAGAGGCTGCTGCAGCAACCTCCACACTACCTACAGGCATGACGACAACTGAGGTCTGGACAGGAAACATTGTTTGGAAACAGTTTGCGAACAGTTTGCAAACAGTTTGCAAACTGTTTGCAAACTGTTTGCAAACTGTTTGCAAACTGTTTGCAAACATGTTATCGAAAACTGTTTGCAAACTGTTCGCAAACTGTTTGCAAACATTGTTTCCAAACAATGTTTCCTGGTGTGGACAGGGCTTAATAGACAAAACTTACCCCTTTACTCTCTCTCTCTCTCTCTCTCTCTCTCTCTCTCTCTCTCTCTCTCTCTCTCATAAAATCTACATACTATACAGTACTCAACAAAAAGTTGGTCCTGGTGCGTATCAGAGAAGTTGCAGCACAAGTGTCAAAATACTCGTATATCAAATCCTACGTATAAATCAAAGCACTTGGCCAGAGATCATTTAGCAGCTCGTAATACACGTATTGGTTGATACTAACGCTGGCAGGCAACACAAGCTTTCCCAAACCCCTGCCAGAGAAACAACCCCATACCCATACCCATACCATAATGAACTGTTTTGTGGTCCCACAAAGGTAGCAGGGGTCCAGGGAATCACTGCCACGCTTCCGATACATGTTGCCACTCCTTCCCTCTATCACTGTGAACATGGCCTCATCAGACCAGAGCACATCCAGCATTTCAGCATCATCCCACTCATGATATTTCAGGGCATAACGGACCCTACGGGCCTTCTGCACATAGGTGAGAATCGGCTTCGTAACGGGTCGGTGGGTTGTGTGCTCATGCACACGACGATTAACAGTGCGCAGACAACTCGCTGAACAAATTAGTATTGTTTTCCTTGATTTTCCGTGCTGAAATACGAGGGTCCTTTTCTAGTTCTCTCTTAAAAACGTTATCCACACGCTTATACGTCTTACGAGGCCTACCAGATGGCTTTATCTGGGATGGCATGGCGCTGCATCCTCCCCCCTTCCACCGAGCAACATACGTCTCACAACCTGATCACAAAGCTTAAGTTGTTCTGATATTTCCTTCGTTTGTTTACCAACATTCTTGAGAGCGATGATATTGGATATTGTTTCAGATGATAACTGCTTTCCTCAAACCATATTAATAGCACAAGTAACCTCCAGCCATAATCAACCTGGGCAGAAAATGGCGTAGCACGTGTAGGCTTGTAAGCCTAGTGAAAGCCTAGTGGTGTGGTTACGCCACGCAGGAGGACCAGAATTCTGTAGACATTTTATCACCCTCATCCACACCATTCTTTTTTTGGCCATAATTTTGGTCCGGCCTGGCGTACCCGGACCAAACTTTTGTCGAGAACTGTATTTCAAATGTCTTAGAATTAATCAAAACTATTAATATGCACAGCAATAAAACGATGGTAACTAGGCTGTAGAGCTTTGGTTAACAATCCCTAAAGAAAACGAAAAAAATATATTGAAAACTAGAAAAATCCATTACAAAAACAAGCAAAAAAAAAAAAAAAAAAAAAGGAACTTAATACAATCAAATCTATAGACCGTAATTTATTAGAGGTTGCTGTGATTGGAGAGACAAACTAGCGAAGAAAGTATTTATTGGTAGTTGAATAGTTCAAATAAAGGTTACATTACATCCAAACTTATGATATACTGTCTGAAATCTGTAGTTATAGGTTCATAAACAAACACTCACCTGTTTTCCTGGCAGCCTTGTAGATATAGAGAGGAGCTGGGAAACCCGGGTACCCACGCCACAACAGACCCGGCGCTGGGAACAAAACCCTCTATTGATATTTACCAACAGAACAAAGAATCCCTGCTGCTGCGACTCACTTTCCCCTCCACAAACCGACTCGACTCCTTCTGCCAATCCCCAACAGTCTGACCAATTCGTCACACACTCACAAAATCCCTCAAGACGCCAGAACCTTCCTGAGCTCCAGCCACAACAACAATGTCTGCTGCCGGCCTGCCGCCTGCCGCGCGTCCTCTACTGTTCAACACAATCTCGACTTCCCCCAATCCCCAAAATCAGCTGTCGACGATGCCATATAAATCTATGCATATTATATTTACAATCTTAAAACGATTATTCCAACTTATATACACAACTGCACAAACACCACAAAATCGTGTTTAAAGGCCCGTTCAGACGAGGGGCAGTTGTCCACCGGACATATTGCTTCAACTGTTTGAATGGTGAGAGCGAACATGACGTCAGAAGCGAGAAAATCACGGGCCAATCATCCAAGTGCCCTTGCCTGTGGTGGAAGCAATGCCTGTTGGTTTGATGGTTGGTACTCTATAAAGAGACCATTTTGACAACACAAGAAGTTCACCTGCGCAACTCCCTTACAGTCGGTTTCAGATTTCCATTATACACCCTGATACGTACTATATACACTATAACCCTGCTAAACAAGCGAGGAATATACAATCAACGGGTAGTTCCCGGCAGGCAACTAACTGTCCCTGCCCTAGTTTGGACAAGTTTGCCCGTCAGTCTTTGCTCAGTGAACGGACTGTGAAACACAGCCACATATGGTAGCATTGTCTGTTGTCAGATATTATTATGCTGTGTTTGCCCGGCGAGCAGCTGCCTCTCTTCTAAATAGCCTGAAGGCGTCTTTTTGCATCAAATTCTCAACAACAACCCATAAGAGAGGGTGTTTGTTGTGTGTGAAAAGAGAAACGAGCGAGGGTGTATTTATTAGTAGTTAGATCGTTTCACTCCCCCGCTCAACACCAAAACTTATGATATGCTGTCTGAAATTGTGGTCTTTTGAGCTCGAATTCTACACAGCAACCCGTAAGAGAGAGTGTTGTGTGTGTGAAAAGAGAAAGGAGCGAAGGGTGTATTTATTGGTAGTTAAACCGTTCCAGTCTCCCACTCTCTGTTGTGTGTGTGAAAAAGAGAAACGAGTGAAGGGTGTATTTATTGGTTGGTAGTTTAATCGTTTCACTCTCCCACTCAACACCAAAACTTATGATATGCTGTCTGAATTCGTGGTTTTTTGAGCGAATTCTCGACAGTAACCCATAAAAGAGGGTGTTTTGTGTTTGAAAAGAGAAAAATGAAGGGTGTATTTTATTGGTAGTTAAATCGTTCCAGTCTCCATCCAACTCAGTACCAAAACTTATGATTATGCTGTCTAGAATCCTGTTTAAGGAGTCTTTTGAGCTCGAATTTTCAACAACAACCCATAAGAAAGGGTGAAGTGTGGAAAGAGAGATGAGCGAGGGGTGTATTTTATTGGTAGTTATATCGTTCGTCTCCCACTTAACACCAAAACTTATTATGATAAGCTGTTTGAAATCATGTTTAAGGCATCTTTTGAGCTCGGATTCTCAACAGTAAACCATAAGAGAAGGTGTTGTGTCTTGGAACAGAGAAACGAGCAAAAGAGCGGAAGGTATTTGTTGATAGTTAAATAGACTGGTAACCACTTACCAGACTTAATGCTGTTTGTAGTGTTTAAGGCGTCTTTTGAGCTCGAATTCTTAACAGCAACTCATGAGAGGGTAGTGTGTGTGGGAAGAGAAAAGTGCGATAGATATATATATTGATAGTAAAATAGTTGAATCTTATGAGATAGTGTCTTTTATTGTGTTTAAGGTGTTAAATCAATAAAACACACACACACACACAGAGAGAGAGAGAGAGAGAGAGAGAGAGAGAGAGAGAGAGAGAGAGAGAGAGAGAGAGAGAGAGAGAGAGAGAATGTATCATTAAGTACTTTTATAAAAAAAAGAAAAAAATACTTCAATTTCACTAATTTATTTCCTTTTACAATAGTCTTTGTCACCTTGGTTTCTAGTCTGCACAATCCAGGCATGGTGGATACAGTTTCAGTGTGGTCTACAATCATAACTGTTCAGCATGACTGACAAAAATTTTGTCTCAACAATGGACTTTGACAGCTAACAAAATCAAAAGTATGACTAAGTATGACATCATGAGTTTTCCCCTTCTTTTTCTTCACAGGTTATTGTAAGTAGCTAAGTATAAACAATGCTACAGATTTATTTTTGTCTCATTCTTAAAGGAAACTTTTCACACATCACCACAAGCCTGTCAACCTCCAGCACCACAGAACAATGCTATACCTCTGAAAAATACCCAATCCTCATAATGACCTATCAATCATAGCATGTTAATTAGTAAGTCTTTCCAGGGGAGAATGCTTTTATGTAACTTAGGTATACATAGCTACTACTTAATTCTGAAAAGAATTCTAAAGATTACAATACAAAAGTACATTCATAAATATCTAAACTATTAAACATTTACCTAATTAAAAAAAAAAATCTAACAAGAGACAAAACAATGTCTTACACAGATGAACTTCAACTGTATGGTAAACATACCTATCTTATTATTATCAATGCATAAAAAATAAGCACACATTACAAAAATGCAGTAAAAAAAAATTGGAATGTAGTACATCACAAACAGCACACAATTTGTAAAGACAACTTTGGAATGAATCACACAAAATGTCACCTGTCATCTATGGAGCAATTGTGCAGCTGAGGAATGTAAGAACAAGTACACTACATCTCACCTCACTGTTAACTGTTAACTTCGTCTCTGCATCAAACATATGCCTTTCCTCCTTTGTTGATTAATTTGTCTTCAAGTTTTCCCACCAACAAAAGTTCAAATTATTTTCTCTGTGTATTTCACAGTATGTAACCCCAAATCACATAAAAAAAACCTGAACCAAAATTAAACCAAATCTGCTTTAGGGTAACATTTTTTCCATTTTGACCAATGGTTTACTAAAATGAAATACACCTATTGTATGCAATGTGGAATGTAGATTTATCAGGTATATGATTACAATACCTTGGTCTTTGCTAGCACCTTATAAAGAAAGAAAAGAGTCTTTACGTACAAACAGCTGAGCACCACAGCTATGCAGAGAAATTTACCACCATCAATGCAAAACATAAGTGAGCTGCACCAACACAAAGCATCTTGGGTTCACAGAAGTGTTGCTTGCCACTGGACAAACACAGACACTGTCCAGGTCATGCATGTAATCAATTACTGCACCAAACAGTTTATCAAAACTGTCCTGCACCTTTCAATAATTAGTATTAGCTGTTCAGAGAATGTTGGTACAGGCAGATCTTACAAATATTGTAAAAATGTAATCAATCTGCATCCAAAATTTTCTACGAGCTGTCACCATTCCTTGCCATCTCTCTGGCACTACAGTTTGTGAATGGATGAGATGCTGTGGTATATACATGACAAGTTACAACACATGGTGATGATGACATTAAATCCATGGCTAAATGGATAATACCATAATGGAAGAGACAAGGAATGTTCATTCAGTGATTCTAAAAACTAAATAACCCTGGCTAGCTGCCATCATCAGTACATAGCTACAAATTACATTTTGTGCTGCTAAGAAAAGCTGCCTGTCTTTACAAAAAATAATGGTAATTCAGTTTTACATTTCATTACCTGTCCTTCTAAACAATGACAAGCCTGTACTTCTTATTTGCAGTCTTACACTTGCAACATTTTCAATTTTCAAAGTACCAGAAATAAGGTATAGACACAAACATGTGACTTTACAGTTAATCACTGTGTAAACACTTGTACACAACCTGGGATGGTACATGAAGGTTGAGCAACAACTATTACTAAGCTATAGAAAAATATTGCAGTAAAAACATACATAATACAGAACACACATGCACAGATTATTATAAAAATTAGAAACTATGAACACAATATTGCTGGTAAGTTAAGTATGTGGCATTATTGCACTGTGCTGGGGACTAGTTTAAACTTTTCTACATTTGAGATGTTTTCTACATTTGAGATGGAATCCACTTCTAAACATACTTGTGCTTGGTAACTCCACTTACAGTTCCTTCCCATCACTCTCCACATTTTCAGCCTACCATTCACTCCCTCGATAGGCCTCAGCTACACTGTAAGCTCCCTGGAACACATGGTGAAGGCAACATGCCTCGAGGAACTTAATACTACTCACTACATTTTTTTCACATTGCTGGGAGCTTCACTATCTGCCCAAAATGCAAAACAATACCATTTGTCCTCTCCATTTTTCTTATCCACCTTTTTAACCACAAGTATTTGTAAACAACTGTACTTGAAACAGTACCTAACAATAAAGGTTTCTATAAAAACAACAATTAAAGCCTTTGCAGTCACTCCATGACCAAGATGCTAAATACAAAATCCTATGGGCCAAGAGGGTTAAATACAGAAGGCACCCTCACTCATCAAGTGTAAAATTAAGTAACTCCAGCTCCCATAATGTTAAAGGCAAAACAGCAGCCACCATATAACAGTGCATCAGTGTGTATACCATTACATGATTGTCTACAGCCTAATACAGTGAGAGGATAGTCAAGGCTGACCAAAAGCCACTTGGATGATCATTATAAGTCCATTCAATGTACATTCAATGGTTCACCAGAAGATACATTACCAACAATTCTTCACATTGTTACCCCTTACTTTTTACATTCCACATGCAAGGATGTTCCTTCAGAATTTCTAAGTGCATGGTGGCATTCTTGGTCCATTCTTATTTTATTTGCCAAGCTGTCAGCACATAAGAATGTCCACTCACTCTCATGATTGGTGCAACAGTGCCCATCAACACAATATCGAGCTTCACTGTTAAGTGAGTGGCATTAAGGGGTGGTGTTAAAACTCAAAATTAACATGTCTCAACAACACCAAGCATGTGCATGCTCATAGTGTGTACGGGCCTTAACATCAGTTTTTGTTGCTATGTTTATGCAAGAGGACAGCACAGAACAACCATTCTACTGTTCTAAATTTGTAATTCTATATAACCAGTTAAATTTCTGAAGTTTCATAAGTGTACCCTTAGATTAAAACTATCACAAGGAATAAGAGAAGAGACAATGATTAGAAGTTGATTTGGCAGATGACTGAGGAAAGATCTAGGAATGCAGAGATGATGCTAAGGAAGCACTGGGTGAGTGACTGACAGAGGCTCTTTTATGTTTATGCAGGAGAAAGTTGTGAGACAGTGCAAGCACATGAATGAATAAAGATATTGTTATGGTGATCCGTTGCTCACAGTATGGAAGTTAGATATAGATTGATAAACAGATACAAGGATCTCCTTAAGAATAAAAATACCCTTATTTCACCTTTTCTCTTTGCTTCTTCACTCACTTTGTTTTCCTCCATTATGGAACCAGCCTTTCTTGAAAGAAAACATAAATCAGATTTCCTTAAAACTTCCACACACTTGTAGCACATTCTGTGATTTTTGTGTTTTCTTACATGCCTGGCATTTTACTTACAAATTTCACAAAGACCAAAGTATTCTAACCATTGAAAAACCATCCCCATAAAAAGCACTTACTGTTCAGTCACAAAAGATCATGTACTGGTACAAACTAATGGGGATGCAATGCAGGCTGACTGCTATTTGACTTCCAGTGTCATGTCACACCTTGAAATACTATGTGAAATGGTAATGGCATTACACACATAGTGAGTGGTAGTGAAACTCTGAGTGTTGACGACAAAAGATTGTGAATGTGGCAAATGAGCATGACAGGTGGACATGTAATGCTGCATCATAAAATTAAACTGTATAAAGTTGAGGAAATTATAAATGGTTGCATCAGAGAAATAATGAGAATAGATGAATTGTGCTGGTATGGTCATGTGAAAAGAATGGAGATGACTTGATGAAACAAATAATGTATTGGTGTGCTACGTATAAAAAACAGGACATATGGTCCAGAGGAAGGACCTAAAAACTAAACAACAAAATTATACACATACAATTGTGCAACTAGGCAAACTGACATCAAGAAGAGACAGGTTCAGCATGAAAGTTGTCTGCTTTCACCCCAAAGCAAATATAAACGAGCTGTGGGTGTTCCTTTCAAATATCCTATTCATTAAGGATGGTTTCAATGTGTCTTTGGTTCTGTCTAGCCATTGAACAATAGATCACAAATGTTTGTAAATAGATTAACAACTTGTATATGGAATAAGATTGCTTCTGCAGACTCCTAAAGAGATGTGGATCAAGCATCTTAGTACAAAGCATGATCAAGCATTTTACCATCAAGAGTCTAGGTATCACCAACACCATCAACTTAATGTACTGAATTGATACCACAATCTCATTTAGTATTACTATATGGCAGGATAAACCTTTAATACTTATAAACATTTGAGCCATGAGTGTACAATGACAAGGTCAGAACTGATCACATCGTGGTAACTTCAGTGCTCAGATCAGGTTTTAAAAGTTCATCAACCATGCAAATATTACAAAACAAATACTAGAATCTAATCACCTGCTCACTTTCAGCAGCTTTATAGGATGCATTCACATCATGTCTACAGCCAAGAAAATTAATGTCTAGAAAATATTGCACCTGGCTAGTGTTCAAACTGCCCTTCTTTGTATATCAAAATGCTGCACAGCCATTTTGTTTGCTCTTTAAAATGCATCAGGTGTAAAAATCAAAATATATGTACGCACTTTCTTTCTGGCTGCTGCAACTTATAGCACTTCAATAACTAGAGTATGACTGACATCTTACCACAGTCTTATCACCTCTATAAAAACACCATTATCAACGCTTGTGATGAGGCAGTGAAGAACGCGGCTGACTGCACGACCCTCTGTATCGCCGTGAGAGGGCGGTTGCACGACCCTATATGTTGCCATATTCTAAACTGGATTCAGAAGAAGAGGGAGACAGTTGTGGGAACTGTTCAGGCACAGGATGGAGGTAAGGATTGGGTCGCCGTACAGGGATGCCATAGTAATCATCAGTGTCCTCAGCTGAAGTGTCTCCTCCTCCCCAGTCCATTCCAGTGGCTGCCCGCTCATTGACTAGCTGCTTGAATTCTTGAATAGATTCGTTGAGTGACCACAACTGACATAACAAGGACATGTCCAACTGTCGCAGACCAACCTGAAATACAATTAAGAACGTTAAATTAAATGAACAACAACTACAACAATAATAACAATAATAAAAATAAACATATCTAGAAAACCACACCTAATGTCAAGTTACTCATGTATTTCTTTTTTATGGAAGAAGGGAATCCTACCAAGGAAATAAAATAAAATAAAGTAAGAGTAAATAGATAAACAAATAAAAAAAATATATAACTTAAACAACTGGTTTCATTAAACATGATCAAATACTTTCTATCATTGTTGGGACTATTAAGAGGTCAAATAATTCTCTCTCCCTCTCTCTCTCTCTCTGTGTGTGTGTGTGTGTGTGTGTGTGTGTGTGTGTGTGTGTGTGTGTTCATATCAGTATCCACTCCTGTAAATATATCTGAATGATGCAATAAGTATTAATTATTCTAGTACACATATCATGAGAGCGATACAAACAAATACATCAAGATGAATGACACGAGATTACCTGAAGAGTATCGTGTTTTTTTGTTTTGTTTTTTTACTACTTTAAAATCTGGCAAGCCTGATCGCGTTTGGTGAGGTCTCACCATTCCCCGACTGAGGTTTGCACTGACCTGATTTATTTTGAATAATTCAACGAGGGATAACTCATCAAAAAATAACATGTCCATCCATTATCTTTGTATATTGACTGTGCATTAGAGGTGTAAGGGGCATGTTAACAACTTACCATTTCTTTCCTGAGCACGGCTAGCTGGGAGTCCAGAGTAGAGGGTCGCCGCTGTCTCATGGGGGGAGCGTGCGCTGGACTGAGCCGCGGGTTGTTGCCTGTTATGGAGCCAGGCACTGGAGGGCTGCCTCGGGGGCTGTGAGTCTTGCTGCCTCCTGACGTGGCCCCGCCGCCGCCACTTTGGTTACGGGGAGAGGATGAGTGGCTGCGCGGCGAGGAGCGAGGAGAAAAGCCTTGCACTGACCCGTTGGCATAGTAAGGCTCAAATGCACTTGCCCCGTAACCCACACCAGAGTAATGAGAACGTGCTGACTCAGGGCGTGAGTCCATCCGTGATTCAGTGCGGGAGTCTGCCCTGATAGGGGGACTGTACCGTTCAGTGTTGGTCTTCACTGGGGGGCTGTACCGCTCGGGGCCTCCACCCTCCCGGCGACCCGCGAAGGTGAGGAGGCCGCTCAGACTCTTGGGCAGCGGGGGCAGACCTGGTACAGGATTCATGGTCGCTGGTTCACACTTTTGCTTGTTACAAATCAGTTGTTGCGGTGAATGTGATTCCTCGACACAGTAAACTCCCTCAACACATCAGTATCAC
Organism: Callinectes sapidus; assembly: GCA_020233015.1. Lineage (NCBI taxonomy): Eukaryota > Metazoa > Arthropoda > Malacostraca > Decapoda > Portunidae > Callinectes > Callinectes sapidus. Next base: position 4,880,911 of record CM035195.1, on the reverse strand, counting down.
AGAGCACACATCGTAGTTGGCGTGTGGTAAGGTGGCTTCTCAAAGATTATCTCATTAGTCTTCACACTTCATGATATTGGCCATTATCTGCTTTTTTTATTTGATTTCTTTTTTTTTCATTAACCTGAAAAGAATAAGTACATAGGTTACTAATCAAAATGTCACTTTAATAGTAAGCATTTCATATACAGTATATATATATATATATATATATATATATATATATATATATATATATATATATATATATATATATATATATATATATAATTTCTGAGAGTATCATCTGACGCTTTTGTCTATATCTACAATGACATCACAATTCCTCGAAACGATGGTGTTAGTAATTCCTTTAAACATTAGGTGCAGTCAATTACGTCACCAGGAGGCTGTGTGACGTGAAGGGTGCACAGCAGCGCGCTGCGAGACTGGCACAAGTCGCTCCTACAAGCTGTCGCTGGCCACTGCCGCCTCGGCCCTCACTCCTCAACTCAACCTTGGAAGGTGGCGAGCTGTCTCAGTGTTGCATCACTATTACTTCTCTTTCCCTACTCACGGCTTCTGCGCAACGCTATCTACTTATTACCTCTGTCATCACCGTAACCTCTGTTTCTTCTTAACCGTGGAGGGTGTCATTAACTACAGTGTTACAGTCGATGGTAAACATTCCTACATAAACTTCACCGTACTTACGTCAGGTGTCGGTGTTTCCTGAAAAGTACATGATTTCACGCATACTTTCTCCATTCTAGTATAGGCTGATAATTAATCAGCATCAATGTGGATGGTACTCTTAAGGAGACAGACAGCTAATGATATCTTGAGCTGGAAAAACAGGTTTCAATAAGGCCGGACGCTTCGACATGCAGTTCCACAAATATTGAGATATAAATAAGTACAATTACACTGGGTTTTGAATACAGACAAAGCTTTAAAATCACCACAGTCCTTTACTCAAGGCTCAAGCATAACTCACGAAAGTTATGATACAGACAGTGATCGGAAGTAACCGCGGTCTCGCCTCGCTCTTAATACTTACACTACACCAATATTGACTTAGTTTTACACTTCTTTTATTCTTTCACTCAGCCTTGGTCAACACTATACTCCCATCTGTGACTGTAACTACGTCATAACTGAGGCAACCAACACGATGGTGACAACATGATGCCGGCCGGGACCCACACACCCTTTCACTGCCCTCCTCTCCACACGCACATCACAACACTAAGGTCAACGCAAAGATCTCTGTCCAGGCCCCGTACTTCCTTTCACTGCCATCACACACACACACACACACACACACACACACACACACAGAGAGAGAGAGAGAGAGGAGGGGGGGGGGGGTTATAAAAAAATCAAGTGACCAAACAACACAAAATTCAGGCGTGATGTCATTCAGTACATGCTTCCCAATATGGGCTGGTGACATTTTTGCACTTCAAAACCCTAGGTAGTATAAAGTAATAAGGTGATTATAAGATGTGGTGGCATGAAGATCAAATGTATTATCACACACACACACACACACACACACACAGTAAAGAATATATATTAAATTAAAAAAATGGGTCATAAATTTTTTGTGGCATGGTTTCTAACTTAACCCCTTCAGTACTGGGACACACTTCCATATTTATTCTGTTCATTATTCGTCAGTTTTATACTGCTTCAGAAACTTGTGTGAGAATTAGAATAGTACAAACTCGGGGCATTACTCTTCTGATCCCCATAGACCCTTCCTAATGTCAATAAAAGCATCTAATCACACCCAAAACTCGTAGTAAAAATGTGTTCCAATACTGAAGGGATTAAGGCAACAAAGAGCTGTAAAAAGGCCCACTGAAAATCTACCAAATGCCTACACAACAAAATATTGAAAATAAATTAACAAAAACTTACAATGGTTTTTAACAAAGATTCTTTATCAGAAATGAAGATTCCCAGGCCAGCACCAACATTAACCAATTTTTTTAAGTCAGAGACCAAAGGAAAATAAATGAGCATGAGAATATAGTTAATGATCTTGGTGTTTGTGATGTCACCAAAAAATAACCTTGATGTAACTGAAAATAATGTTCCCAAAAAAGTATCAGGGCCCACCAAAGGCTCACCTGGTAATTGAAAGATACAGAATGAAAGAAGCACAAGGAAGTAAGACATGGATGATAATTGACAAACACTAATCAGGGATCAGGAATGTGGAAAAGGTGATGCAGAAAGTTTACAAAGATGCTTCATAATTGAAATAATTTCTCTATCAAGTTCAATTCTATTTTCAGATATTTTGGCTAAATGGCAACTAAAACATGAACTCAAGAACATCCTTACAGCCAGTACATGTACAGGAAAATATCTCAAATAAGTGAAAATTTCACATTTAACATCATAAGCCGAATAATTAAACACTGGTAAATTATAGAACTACGTCTTGGTTTATGTGAGAGTTGCTTCTTGAAGAGGAAAACAAAAACATCATTAATTGAGCAATACACACGCACACATACATCAGTTCCACATATTACTTGGTTAACCAACAAATTAATTCCTTCAGCAAGTTAGGAGATAGAGATATGGTTATTTGCAAAGTAAGATCTAGTTTTGATGGAGATGTTTTCTAAAGCTGCTTTAAAGTGTACCTGTGATGGTGTAGAAGAATGTTGTGGAAAGAAATACAAGTGTGTCCGTTGCAATAAAGGAGTGTGAAAGAAAAGATGGTGTGTTACATAGTGAAACAAGAAATGACAAGGAAAGAATATATAAAAATGAGAGTAGAGAAAAATATAATGCTACAAGATAATGAAAAAGAAGAAGAAAAGGAGGAGGTGGTGGTGGTGAAGAAAAAGGGGTCAAAGAACTCAAGCAACCACCAAATAACCAAACAACTACATACCTGAAGAAGAACAGCAACAAAAAAGGGGAAAAGAACAAGAACAAAAAATAAATGAATAAATAAATAAAATAAAATAAAAAGTGGAGGAGGAGCGGGAGGAGATGAAGAAAGGGCCGAGGTCAAGAGGTCAAACAGTCACACACACCCTCACCCACACTGCATCACTCACTCAGCCTATACAGATGCCTCCCCCTACCCCCCACACACCACTCGCCACTGCACCTTAGGATGAACACACGATAAACCTTAAAGACAACTGTATCTTTAAGGAGAACGACGTAAGAGTTGAGTTAATTCACACCTGGCCACATTTAAAACACCACACGCAGGTACTTATGGTGGAGTACAGTACTAAGCTCCATTATAGTACTCTGGAAGGTGAATGTACACCCCAACACCTTCAAATATGTTCTTAAATGCACGATATTACACACTCACTTACAACCACCACCGCCGCCACTACAGCTTCTTCCTCCTCTTCTTGTGACCTTTTTCTCCCTTTGTATTCATTCAGTTTTCCTGTTTGTAGTATATTTTCTCTTATTTCTCTTCTCGAATAGTTCGTATATTTATTTCTATGTATAATTTTTAATATATTTTCCTTATTTTCTATGGCATTTATTATTTTAGCTCGGTGTTTTTATTTTTTATGGCGCCAACAGTGTTTACAAATCGAGGCTTCGTCCGAATGCTTTCATTCGCTATGTACTAGACCGTTTCCAGACTCCTCTGCTCCACCTCTTCCATCACAGCCAATAAAGCTGACAAATTTATCTGTTCTCTTCTCATTCTAACTCTTCAAAATCGTCTGGGATGGAACATAAGGTTATTTGGTTTGGGGCTTGTATCCATGGAGTGTTAGAACAATTACTACACATCGCTCAATATCTCCCCCCTTCCCCCCTCGGTCTCTCTCTCTCTCTCTCTCTCTCTCTCTCCTCGCTCGCCTCTCTCATCATCTCAAATCCTCTCTCCCTCTCTCTCTCCTCTCTCTATATTAGTATATATATATATATATATATATATATATATATATATATATATATATATATATATATATATATATATATAATGCGTTAATGGTGAGATTAGAAACATTGGATTATCCTTCATTAGAATAAACATTTTCTCACCACACAAAATTAAACCAGCCTCTTTCAGCCCACAAAGCAAGACTAAGAGAAGGTAAGGAAGACTAATGCACAAGCTTCATCTCCCTAAAATCACGAGCAAGAAAATCTCTCTCTCTCTCTCAAATTTAAGTGGCATATAAATCAATATTCAGAAAAGAAATTACTTTATTGGTAATACTGTAATATTTACAATGAACAATGTGCATAATAACTAAGAGAGAGATACTTAGAAACGAGACTTTGAGTTCATCCCTGCCATGTTGAGAGCCTGAAATGAGAAAAGGAAATGTTTTAGGATCACAAATTATAATTGAAGAAACTTAAATATCAGTCTTCTTCCCAGTTTAGGAACACCCATTCTAATGGTAGTCTTCCACATGTTTCTATCTTTCACCTTATCCTTTGTCACTCAAATTACAAAGCTGATTTTATGGTAAACCTCTTTGGATGCTACAGAGCACATATAATGTTAAATGGATGATGACAATGATGATGATGACAACAGCAAGGGTTGGTGTCACTCACAGTCAGTATTCCAGCCTTGGCCAGGTTCCCAGCACCTCCCAGGAAGGTGGCTCCTTCACGCACACACTTTCCAAAACTGTGCACGTCTGAGAATCTGCGGTTCATGAAGGCCCAGGTGTCCTGTGGGTCAAGTCAGGTGAACAATAAATAAGGCACACCATTGTCTATCATTTTAGTGGGGATCTGAACAATAGCAGTATGTACTAGTATAGGAAATCATCTAAGTTTGGCATTGCAAATTTACAGCAACTCTGTCTGTTTCATACCTGAAAATCTTCAGACTTATCCTGCAGCATGCACAGCTCTGTACTCTTGTAGACAGCAGCAAGAAGACCTCTCTTGGTGTACCAGTTGAACTGAGGGAAATATAATAGGTGCAAATTCTAACAAACACCTACAGTAATTATGATTTTTTAGCTACTATACTTACAACCATCATATCATGATATACTAATGTAGTTACATCAAAAATACCATTTGTTATTTACACATTTAGAATACCGACTCATAATATACATTTATAAGAGCCAAATATGGTCAGATGATCTAATGATATTATCGAGTCAAACACTAAGACAAACACTTACATCATAAGATCTGTCTCCAGCATGGTACCAAATAGTGTCAGTCAGAGTGCCAATATTGTGTAGTGCATTGGGTAGATTAGAGGGAGAGGCATGGAGTGCCAAGGCCCAGTGCCAGGAATCATGGTACTCTATGTTCATCCTGAGTCGCTCCTCCACAGCAGCAGCAATGAATGCAGTGGTCCCTTTACGTCTGAAGCAAAGAACCACTAAATGTTAGAATCACAGGGCAATGTGTGTGAGTATTCAGCTTTGCATCATCATGGTTAAACTACGTCCCTATTATCAAAAGGTAGAGAAAGGAACCACAACAATGAAAAGTATGTGTCAGAAAAAGTTACTATATACATATACTGTACCAAATAAAGCTCACAAAAAGTGTGCCAGCAGATTAGATCTCACCTTATACATTAAGCGGAATATTTCATTTGTAAAAATTGTAGACTAATTCTTGGGATTTATACAAATGCACCTTTCTGCCTCCCCCCCCCCACCCCCCCAAAAAATAAAAAAAAATAAAGAAAACAATACAAAAACAAAAACACCAACCTTAAAACCACAAATGTATGTACTGTTACTATAAACTCTTTGAGACATAATCACTCACAGCTCCTGGTTCTCCTCTGCAGCTTTCACTGCTGTCTGAAGCGAGTCATCTAATTTACTGTTGCACTGCCCATAGAAGTAATTGACTAGATCCACTCCACCTCCAGGGAACATGCCATGAACCATGCTGGAGTAGCCAAGGCTCTCTGCTCCTGGTGTGGGAAAACAACTTATATTATACACAACATTCATGAATATGTCCTGCTGTACTATGATGGATCAATCCTCAAAAAACACCACATATTTTATCAGGAGAATAAAAGTATAAGTTGCAACTTCAGATAAAAATGTGTATGATGCAATATATTATTACTACTGCTACACACAATAATAATAACAATAACAATAATACTCTATAAAATGAAATGGTTCTGTAAAACATGAACACATCTTTTTCTTAAAATGTGAATGCTTTCAGGACATTTGGGCTCATATTATCATACACATCTGTGCTTCACCTCCACTATTTCAAAAGGCTTTACTGAAATTTACCCAAGTTTTAAAGGTGTTTTTATGGTTGGAAAGGCAGTGACAAGATTTCTACATTACTAACTGCAGAAACACTCTAGAAAACCCTGCCAGTCATCTCTGTAGCCTTGGAAAATAGTCATGGTGAGAGAACAAAGAGTTTCTGAATTGGTTTGATAACATGAGAGCCAAGTATAACACCTATGACGACTTTATTTAAGAGGGAGGTTTCAAGACAATTGCCCGTCTTTCAGCTAACTCTTTTAAACTTTAAGGGGACTGGCAAATAAATTGGCTTTTTATTTTCATTGTTTCTTTTCCCCTTGGCCAGCTTCCCCACTTACATAAGAAAAAAAGAAAAAAAACACCTGCCTTGAGCAATGGCATCCTGGGACCAGCCATGTGTGTGTACAAAAGGAAGAGATGCTTGCAATATTTCCTCCTTCAGTTGTTGCTCCCCATCTACCTCCAAGTCACTGCCTTCCTGCTCTGGTGTAGAAGATGTCTCTGGTCCTGACGTTTCCTCTGCTGCTCCACAGAGGGATGACGTCTGCAGGTGCCGGGCATATCCTGGAAGGCAAAGTGAACTGCTAGGAAGTTTTCAAAACATTTGCCCCTGACTTTTGGCTAACTCTTTTGACCTATAAGGGGACTAACAAATTAATGGGCTTTTTATTTTCATTGTTTTTTGTTGCCTTTGGCCAGCTTCCCTCTCATACATAAAAACAAAAAACAAAAAACTACACACACGACAGCCACATTATCTTTAGCAACATTATACATATACCTATCATCATTCCTGCTTCTCACTCCAAATTCTTAAAAACATTCTTTTACATTACAGCAAATAGCTTAAGATTAGGACACCTTGTCAATGCCTTTTCCTTATTTGCATTTCAGTGGTTTCCTTATGTAGTTTTATAGAAATGGTGCTTCCTTCATGGTCATTTTAAATAGGAACCTCTTTCACACAACTGAATATAGTACTGATAATCATGACATTGTTTGTACAGATATTACTAACCACTTTCCCATAATATCACCAGCCCAGTGTTCTTGTACAAGGCTTTTGTTACCAACACAAAAGTCATGTCAATCTACTGGAAACTTTACCAAGTGAATTAAAGCCATTAACAGTTTTGGATGGAGTGGGATCAAAAGCTTTTCATCTTATCAACTCCTCTCCTCTGACTGACTGTCTTTGGCCTTTTTCTCACCATTGCAATGTTGCATCTCTATGCTTCCCCTCCTCATGTGGCTTTGTTGCACAAGACTTCCTTCTCTCACCCATATTCTGTCCAACTCTCTAATGCAAGAGTTAACCAGTAGTCTCAATCATCCATCCCTTTCTCTGGTGAACTCTGGAACTGATTCACTTTAGCATACTGACCCTATGAGCTTCAAGTTTCTATCTCGCTGAGTAAATTTTTATCTTAATCCTTCATGTTGTCATCATGTCAATATACTACCACCAGCATTCATGTTGTATGAAGAAACAAATGTGTATAGAAATTGTTATAATTTATTGAGGAATAAATAGCATAAATCATACAAATTTCATGTGTCCATAAAGATGTTCACTTTAACAACAATGTAACCAAACATAGGTGGATGAGAGAGAGAGAGAGAGAGAGAGAGAGAGAGAGAGAGAGAGAGAGAGAGAGAGAGAGAGAGAGAGAGAGAGAGAGAGAGAGAGAGAGAGAATGTTAAAATACTACAATGACTAGAAAGAACAAGAGAAACATGAATGAGACAAGAACAGGAACAAAGGTGAAGCAGTGCAGGCCCAAGCTGTGGAATGAGTCACTTAACAATGCCTATAGTGAAAAGTGAGAACAATAACTACTATGTGAAGGTTTGGTGAGCCGAGGTGAGGATCAGAACACATATTGCAGCTCACAGGATTGTGTATGCACATACTTCTTGTACCATCACTTTGTGCACACAACACTGCCTCTGCCTCTAACTGCTGTCTTTTTCTCCCCAATATCAACAAAGTTACAGCAACTGAACAATACAGCATTCCTGCACCTCAATGGTCACAGTGTGGTCACTGCTGCCTACAGTAATTAATAATATTACCCAACATCTACAAATAAATTTTCTTTCTTTTTCCATTACTTTCATTTTTTCACAGCAGTTATTTTTCAATGATTAGAGATGGTCACATTCTAGTGAGAACTGCAGGAGTCTGTTACAAGTAGCAGTTGAAATAGTACACAGAAACGTTTAACAGTTGCTACAAACCTTAATGACATTCTTTGCTATTTCACTGGGAACAGATACATAAAATTTGCCTTCCCAATTATTAAACAAAATTATAACATTATGAAGCGGTTATTCTAGTAAGCAATTAGATGTTCTTTTCAATGGCCTGCACAGCTCTAACCAGCACACACTGCATCATGTCTAGAGAGCAGATGGCAGCCTCCACAACCTTCCTCTCTTGGTCGCGAGGCAGGTTGGGTAACATCTGCCCACCAACACACACACTCATCTTGTCTTCCTTCTTTTTACATTGTGTCTCATTAAGCTCTTTCAGTTTCAGTTCATAATGTCCTTTGGTGAGGTCCAAGCCTGTCTGAAGCTGAGACAAGTACCTTTCCTTCAAACCACGAGAAACATCAGCTACTCTCGTTCTGTTTTCCTTGTCTCTGATGAACAAGAATATCAGCAGATTGAGAGCAGCCATGATACAGTCACTCCACTCCAGAAGGTCAGTCTGTTCACCTTCAGGCAACACACAAGCTGCCTTCACAAGTTCCAATAAATTTCTGCCACTGAAATTTATGTCTAAATTCTCTTTACTCAGATTTAAGGCAACATTTTCCTTGAGTTCATGGATCACCAATCCCAGCACACCAGCATGTTTGACAGAGAGAAGCAAAGCCTGAATTAATTTTCTTCTTCCTAAAGAGTCAAACTTGCCCATGTGGGTACGGAAAACATCAAGTGCCTGTGTCCTCAGTTCTTTGTTGTCACAAAAGGTCATCACTCTCACCAACAGCTGAGGGAAGGAAGAGTGTGCTGATGCTTCCAAGGAATTGCCAGGGAGGGAATGCTTTGCCAGCTTGTTTAGGAGTGCACCTGATAGAGTCAGGCCTTTATGAATAGGAATGTGTTCCTTCTCCTGCAGCAGTGCACTGACCAAAGGCAAGCAGGTCAGGAACACATACTGATGAGAGTAGACTTGTGGCACCCACTGAGCAGCCATGTCCTGCCCCAACACACAGTAGAAGAAGCAGGCCAGGGACAGTTGTGACACCTCATCCTTCTCTCCTTCTGTGTTATCTTCTGTATCATTGTCTTCAAGTACTGCTGGCTCTTGTTCCTCACTTTCTTTTAAGTCAGAGGCCAGAAGAGTTTTGGAAGACTTCCAAGAGATGCTGCTAAGTAGCTTGAACACATTGAACAGCAGCTGGCCTATCATGGAGGCCAAGCGGCTACATGACAAATATAAGGCATTGCAAGTGGCCCCTTTGTCTTCATCAAACACATCTAGGTATGTAAGAGGCTTGTGAAACAGCTGAAGTAGGAACATGGCAAGATACTCCCTTGAGTCCTTCCCACCTCCCCATCCAAGCTCTCCACTTATCACTCTTGTGAAGATTCCCTCATAAAAGTGGATGAGGTGTTGAAGGACATCACTAGCTTCCCTCACCAGAGGATCCAAATCCAGGAGGTGTCTCTCCTTACCTTCCAGGTTAAGGCCTTGTGGTGTTTCCATGGTGGCTACGTGGGAATACAAGGTATTGAACACCCAGGAGAAGGTCACTGCACGAGTGTTAGTGGGAGAGGCCTGACGGAGCAGCACAGTCTGCAGTGGGGTCAGCATAACACGCACCTGAATAGCTGACCACTTCATTTCTAGCACCTCCAGAAACACCAGCACAACTTCCTTGGGATTGGCCACTGAAGCAATGTGCAGCAGGATGTCCTCCACACACTGCTGCCCCTCTGGCCCAACATCCTCCTGAAGCAGTTCAGCCACAACAGGAACCAACTCCAGACTGTTATTCTTAAGGTTTACTTCATTCTCTTTGGCCTTGACTGCCTGTAGTGCATTCTCATAATTACCAGCCACCAGTTCTTGCCACACCACGTCCCCAAGGTCCCTCTTCTCAGCCACTGGGGCCGGCAGGTCTGGTGTGCTGTTCTCCACCTCCATGTTCTCTCTACACTACACAGTTAATGTGTACAATAATGGGATACTGCACTAGGCTGTCCTGGTTGTCCTCTTCCCTTGAATTGTTGTCAATCCTGCCTTGGCCTGAAAGCAACCAGGAAACACTACTTTCAGTCAACAGCTGCTTTCCTTATGCAGCTCTACACCCTATAAATTACAACACAATACAACTAAATGCTCAAATGATAACACATCAACACCTGTATGTTATTGCTATGCATGTTCTTAAGGATAACAATAAGCATTTGAAGATCAGGTAAAACATAAGTGACACACCAACATGTCTGTGCATTTCTTTACTGAAATCACAACACAAACATATTACCACAATTTTAGAACATCTTGATGAGCATGTACAAGATAACAATAAAACAGTAGGATTCCAATACTGGTCTTACAACAACTGCCTCAACTCAGTGCTTAAGTTGGATTATCACTGGTCAACAATCTTTTTTTAAATCTCAGTTGCATGAGATTTTTTTACCCTTGTGACCTGCTAAATTCAAATCTGAAAACGGTTCAGCTCTACATGCTCTAGTTTTAATGTAACTTTAAGTTTTTCATTCTAGCCATTTGTGGCCAAATTAACACGTTTCTTGCGCTGCCTGTATTGGCAAGCCAGCATCTGCTGCTGCGATGCTCTTGTACATCTGACAGCTTTATATTATCAACAGAGATATTAAAATTGTTTTGATTTTGTTTCAGATCTGATAATGGCTACAAGGAGACGCCAATGTGAGAACAAGGCGGACGCTTTCTGTTATATCTGTGGATGCTTCACGCTTATTCATCAAAGGCGTAATATAATATCATTTGTGAGGCGTGTTTATAAAGTGTACTTTGGACTTGCTCTTGGCGACCAAGGCAAGACATTAGCCCCACACATTGTGTATCATAACTGCAAGGAAATGCTGTGTGACTGGACAAAAGGGAAACATAAGGGTTTACCTTTTGAAAGTCCCATGACCTGGCGAGAACCAATGGACCACACAAATGACTGCTATTTTTGTCTGGTCAATACAAAGGGCATTGACAAGAAAAACAGACACAAAATCTCATATTCTAGTATCCCCTCAGCAATCAGACCTACACTACATTCTAATGAGCTCCCAATCCCAGTTTTTAAAGGAATTCTTCCATCTGAAGATGTGGGTAATGACCAGGAGCACGAGACTGCTGATGAAACTCAAGAAATACTTTCAGAATCTGGCGATCCTTCTTTTGAGTCCCCACAGTCATTAACTCCTCTACAGTTTAACCAGCCAGACTTGAATGACTTGTGCATGATTTGGGTCTCTCCAAAAATGCAGCTCAAGTGTTAGCTTCTAGGGTGTATGAAAAGAATCTGCTGAGCCTTACAACTTAAGTGTCATACTTCCAAAATTGGGAACAGGCTTTTGTGCCATATTTTTACAAAGGAGAATAAGTTTGTTTATTGCCATAATATCTCAGGTCTTCTCCAGGAATTAGGAATGCTAGTATACCATCCAAATGACTGGCAATTATTTCTGGATAGTTCTAAGAGCAGTTTGAATTGCGTTCTACTTCATAATGGCAATGTCTATGCAGCTGTTCCAATTGGACATTATCTATTTATGAGAGGAACATAATGACATTAAGACTGTGATTGATCTACAACTGGAAAATTTGTATGGACCTCAAAATGATTAATTTCCTCCTAGGTCAACAAAGAGGATTTACAAAGTACCCCTGCTGTCTTTGCATGTGGGACAGCCGAGCTCAAGAAAAGCACCGGAAGCAGGAGTGGTCCATACGTGAGACTCTGAAGGTAGGTGTGCCAAATATTGACAACGATCCAATTGTCAGTTGAAAAAAGATCATAATTCCTCAGCTCCATATCAAGTTGGGCTTGATGAAACAGTTTGTCAAGGTGCTGAATACTGACAGTGAATGCTTCCAACACATATTTTCTGTGCTCCCTGGTGTGTCCTTTAAGAAGATCAAGGCAGGTGTTTTTGATGGACCACAGATTCGTCCACTTGTGCGTGACCAAGAATTTGCCAGAAAGATGAACGACAAGGAAAGGACTGCATGGCTTTCTTTTGTGGCGGTGATGGCAAGTTTTCTCTGTAATAAAAAAGCTGATAACTATGAAACTCTTGTAGCAAATATGTTGGCAGCTTTTCGCGATCTTGGATGTAACATGAGTGTCAAACTCCATTACCTTTACAGTCACCTTGATAACTACCCTGAGAACCAAGGAGATGTAAGTGACAAGCAAGGCGAGCGGTTCCATCAGGACCTCAAGACCAGGGAAGAGTGTTACTAAGGGAGACGGGACAAGCATATAATGGCAGATTGTTGCTGGAGCATTAAACGAGAATGCCCTGAGACAGGCCACAAATGCAAGAGCTACAAGCGGAAATTCATGCCTGAGTAGACTGCAATTGAGCTTTGCCTCTTCATGGTAGCAAATGTCTTGTCTACTAATCCATTTTATATAAACAGTAATCATTGTTTATATGGGGAAGTGCTTCAAATTGTGATCTTGAATACATTTATACTATCTTACATTTTCTTTTTTATTACCCAGCTATATTAAAGAGTTTTATAACATATTTGATCACATATTTTTCATGATAGACTACGACGTCAATGTGATGATGATGAAATTTTGAGATTTTCAAATACCTTTGTTGCAAAAAAAAGTATAGCATTGAGGAAATAACTAACTTCAGATCTGAAATCAGGGCAACAAATTATGTAACACCAAGTGTTTGATATAAATGTAATAAAAACTTTGTTGACCAGTGTTACAGTCAAACATGACTAATTCAGTAATTTGTAACTGGCTGCACCTGTCCCACTACAGTGTCACATTTACATTTGACGTGCATATACCTCTCTCTCTCTCTCTCTTTCAACCCTTGCTTTAATTTACCTAAAATAATAATATTTCATATTTGACTGCATGGCTTATTGAATGTTTTTTTTGCTTTAGAGTTGAATGAACAACACTCCATATCTTCCACAAGATTTGGCAATACATATAGACCATGCAGGACTGCCACCCCACTCTCCTTGACACATGAATACCTGAGGTCGCTCACTGCTCCCAATAGTTGGGTCAGGTCAGTTCACTCCAGGGTTGAGGTGGCAACAACACAGCGGGATGCCAACACCCAAAGTATCAAGTTAGGCTGGTTCTACTATAGTGTCCTTACTTGTTACTTGTTGGAAGGTATTCTAGGCCCCCACTTACAATACAGATTCTTAAGTACATTGCTTTTTCTTGGATGAATTTCTAGTCTTAAAATCCATCTTAACCTCCCAAAATTGGTGTTGTACTCGTGCTATTGTCTCATCAACAGCTACAAATTTACTGCTGATGAGATAGTGGCTAAAATACAACAACGATTTCCAAGGTTAAGATGGATTTTGAGGAATGGGAATGGAGCCCCAATAGTTATGTGTAGGGTTAATATCTTCATTGTGTCCTCCAAGGGGATCCAAAATTCCTCCTGTTAGGAAAGGTTCAGTTAGCATCCTTAAGGGAGTCCAGGGGAGAAGTCCTTCAGTCAAGAAAGGAATTAAAAGTCCTTGGCAGTAATGCCTGACACGACTGCACGTTGTGGTGATATACTCACTGTACTTCATATCTATGGAGGTTTTTTTGTGTGCTCAGCTATTTTACACTCATATTGATACTTTTGAAATAAAATCAACACATTGTGCAAAAAAAAGAAAAGTTAGATTAGGTTTAAGTCAATTTAGATAAGGTTACTTATAGGATAAGGTGGACTTATATAGTTTGTTTTTATTACAAAAGCCGTCCCCACATGAGAAGCATCACATATATGTTCTGTATTAAGTACTCTAACATCTTGTATTATTTTTTTAATGATTAGAAAGGAGGTCCAACCCTGTAGATCTACGGATCAATCTATTATAAAATAAATAACCAATTGTGTGGCAAGCTACACGAGAAATAAGGACACATAAACAAACAGTAAGGAGCCGAACACAACCCCACACATTACGTAACTAACTCCTCTCAACAACACAGCAAAACCTACACACTGCCACACTGGTGTGCCTACTGCTTTGATACCACAGTGGCCGGCCTTAGTCTCACCTAGGCGTGTTGCAAGGCGTGAAGGAATACAGGAAGGAATCACTTGCCGCCACACACCAACCATGCCGCCTCTTCTGCTGCTTCTTGTGACCTGTTTAGGCTCGTATTCCCAAACACTTCTATCCTCTATCTCCACTATTTCAACAGGGTTTACTTAAATTTATATAAGTTTTTAGGATAGTTTTATACGGTTTATGAGGCAGGATGGCAAGATTTCTGCATTATGAACAGGAAAAACAATCTTGAAATCTCTGCCAATCATCTTTGTGGTCTTGGAAAATACAAAAAACAAAATAAACTCATAAGATGAACACACGCAATAAAAAACAAAACAGTGGAGACAATACAGACCTTGCCACCTGCTATCCTTCCTCGTCAAACTCAACACCCAGACCATCTCTATTCCTCTACTAGCCCAGTCTAGAGCGGTTCCCCTTGAAATGAAGCGTTTTTTCTCGTTTTCTCTAATTCACTGATGATTTCTTCAACGACCCCCCCCCCTTTTTTTTTTTTTTTTTAAGGTAATGTTTTTGGTATGGTTTCTATGTAGGGGTGGACTGAGTGACTGACTGCCTGACACACACACACACACACACACACACACACACACACAAAGAAAAAAAATAGTTTTCCACATAGAACTGTGGACACCTGGAATGGATTAAAAGGGGCGGTTGTTACAGCAACCAATATGCATAAATTCAAGGAAATGTTGGATATATGGAGATATGGAGACAGGACACTATGAGCCCCGCTCAAACACTGTATTATACAACTAGGTAAATATACTCTCTCTCTCTCTCTCTCTCTCTCTCTCTCTCTCTCTCTCTCTCTCTCTCTCTCTCTCTCTCTCTGTGTGTGTGTGTGTGTGTGTGTGTGTGTGTGTGTATTTTTCTTTTTCAATCATGGTAATTATCTATAATACGTCCGCGTTCCTCCACCCACCACTTTTTATTCCCCAGCCTGCAGACTTCCTGTTGGACATTTAAGGCACCAAAAATATACCAAACTTTATCTAACGAAACACCTCACACATTACACATGAAGTTTCGACTATCTGCCACACTCCCACGGGGCCAAGTGTTATTACTCACAAGTCATAATACACGTTTGCCACTGTGTTTACGACAAGATCACTGATCATTCTACATGATATGCGAGTTCTGAGGCTGCTGCTGTATTATAAATGAAAGTTTACCCTACCTTTTTCCCAACAGTTCGCTGAATGAGGGGTGGGAAGGGTATCGAGGTGACAGTCTGCCCCCGGTGACGACAGGTGATGCTATAGGCTTCAACTTTCTCATCTTTCCATCAAGCTTCATTAATTTCTATTTTCACATAGGCTGTGAGTTGTTTGTGTATTTCTTGTAGGATTCTTCTCCATTGATGTCGACAATCTTACATTATAAACATTCAATACAAATTATCACTTACATGACGCTGTCAGTCACTGTCGCTGACTGCACGTGTTTGCAGTGAGGGAGGCGGCTGTGGCCAGGAGGAGGCGGATGTCTCAAGGCTCAGGCGACGCCAAGTATGAACTGGACGGCCAGACACAGCCTGTCTACCCTAGGTCTGCTGGGTCACTGCTGCCGCCTTTCTCCTGCTCTATTGTGTAGAACAGGGAGTTGAAGCAGGTTATCTCGTTTCATTTACTTTCTCACATTGTACAGGTACTCATAGTGGGGATGTGGATTTTTCTTTTTTATCCAATAACGATGAATTGTAAGAGAAAGAAGAAAAGTATGGAAAAGTGCAGCGAACAAGTTCAATTTCTTATTATAACTGCTCAATATTTTTAGAGATAGTAACCAGCGATACAGCTTGGTGTTGATGACTTCCTGGAAGAGAAGAATGCCTATCACCCATACAGGATGGAGAGTAAAAAAATGTGTAGTCTAAAAGTTTTTAATAAAAATCAACTGTACATGTTCGTAATATGGTCAGGCCACATTTGTAGTACATAGTATGCGTGGTAAAGCAGTGGACGGTTGCGTCACCAAGGTTAACAAAAATATAAGGCAGGAAGAATCTTTTCCTCTAAAATAGCAACCACCCTGTGCTTCACCCGAATTAACTCTGTAACCTCTTATGTACACTATGTACAACGGTGGATACATGACAGCCAGGCAGCCTGAGTGGCCGGGGCAGGGCGGCCGGGAGCCTCCACGTGCCGGCTGCGGGGTGGGTGGGGGTGGCTCTCCCAGTGAAAACAAATAAACAAAAGACATTCGTTCATAAATGCACAAATTTCTCATATTCAACGTGAATAATGTGATTAGCCACTTCACATTTGTAGCCTCAAATGGCACGCCGACCAGACCCCGACGAAGGCAGGCACTCGGTGTGTTGTTGTCCTCGCGCACGCACACGCACACGCACACACACACACACACACACACACACACACACATTCATAACTCTCAGTACGGTTTGGTGAAGTAGTTCTTTCAAAATTCAGGCCTATGATAGAAAAAAACTAAGCAACTATCTCTCTCTCTCTCTCTTTATGTGCCAACATATCCATACCAGTAACCTATTGAGAGAAATGTGTGCATTAGCTGTCCCTCAATCTCTTCCCTCATTTCTCAACGCCGCCTTCACAAAATTCCCTCAGGTGATACTGTGAACATGACAACCCAGCAAACAATGTGATTCTGATTCATTATCAACGGTTGCATATCTTCATGCATCAGTGGGTCACATTCAAAGGTCACCGTCTCGTTGATACCCCATACCTTTAAAATAATATCCGTATTCTATCCCAAGCGTAACAACAACCATTCTGTCTTCTCGCACACACACTGTCCCAACACCTACCTCCTTATAGTCAATGGAAGGTTATCACATCGAACTCACATTAGCATTTTATAGCTTAACAGGTCAGGTTCTCCCTCAAGCAACCCTGTGGTCTCCCTGTTGAGGCACTTGCTGCAGGTTTGGTCCCATCCCTTCCGACAACATTTATCTGTTACCAAGCTCCTTAGTATTAGACAATTTCATAAACACTTTCCGGTAAAGTTAACAACTCCAGTGTAATGCAGTTCATGAAAGCAAAGCAATGGTTTGCAAGACTCCAAAAAAAGTAGCCCATCAAGTTTGCCAGCATGACCAGCCAGTGTTCAACCACAACATCACAGAGAAGGCTTAGCAATGATAGGGCTACAAGTGTCCTTCACTCCTCAGGGACTCTTGGAATACCATGAGTACAATTCCTGAATCTACCACTAAATGACGACCTGAGACCCAGAACACTCTCCTCGGAGGTGCAGTCGCCTGTACCTGAGGGATCTGGCAAAGATCTTCCCGAGTCTCAGACTAAAAAAACTCAACTAAATTTAAAATTTCAAGCAAAACTTCTTCATTAAGCTTTATTTCTAAAATATCATTTTGATTGTCATGCACCTGAGAGGTGCTCGCCAGGACACTGTCATGACTTGCAAACACAAAGCTTTTATGACAAAGCAACGTACAGTACCTGCCATACAAGTTTCTTCCAAAGCTTATTTCAAAAATAATCTTAAGAAGAAAATACATGAAAACATGCAATATGCTTAGGCACTTCCTGGCAAAGGACATTTTTACAGCTGTAGTGTTAGGCGGTAGGTACCCTCTGTTATGTTGCCTGGTCATGACATGTGCACCACAACATTACGAACAACAACGCATCGCGGCCCAGTGTGAGGCTCACAGGTTCACGTAACGAAACGTAACGTACGTATAAGTGATGTGACACTAAGGACGTTCGTAACTTGTAACTCAAGGTTCAATGAGGCACTTGTCGACACACTGACATGAGAGCAGGTGGTGGTGGTGGTGGTGGTGGTGGTTGGTGGTGGTGGTTAGTGGTGGTGGTGGTGGTGGTAGGAGTGTGGTGGCGGTGGCGGTTCAGGCCACCGGGAGCTGCTGAGCAAATACTGGAGAAATGTAAACTAAATGGCACATCAAAATTTTACATAACATGTTTTGCTTCAGTCACAGCACAGTAAATATTGTACGTCAAGGGAAAGGTTTACATCTTATGGAACGTAAGCATGGCAAAGCCTGACAAGTCTATACGTCTGTTTGAAATTACGTTTTTTTTATTAATTGTTTCTTTAGAGGAGCTGTAGTTTTGGGTCCAGAGGCTCGGGGGTCAAGAGTGACCTGGTGCGGCACAAGGCCACAGTGCTGCCTGAAGCTCACTGCTCTGCCTTCCTGGGACCAGCGTGAGCCGCCCACTGCCCGCCCTGTGCCCGGCATGCTGCCTAGGGGGGACGGGGCTCTAGTCAGACTTGACCCCTCGGAGTAACACAAGATGCCAACAAACGATAGTATAAAAACTGTACACGAGGGCACCAGGTTTGCAGGAAGCCATTTTGTACTTGAACAGAGTGAAAGATCCTTTTTCCACAGTAGCACCGTTGGGCTGTGGACTCCACAGCAAAGTGCTCCGGTCCACGCGTGGCAGCGCGCCACCTTTGCAGTCAGAACAGTAGACTAGGTGTGTACCATATTATCATATATATATATATATATATATATATATATATATATATATATATATATATATATATATATATATATATATATATATATATATATAATTTTACCGTATTGGGTCAGGGTATCTATGACTCATAAATCTCTGATTTAATTTAAGAGAAGCCAAATCTGTACAGGCGTTTATCGTCTACATCAGAACATTGCCAAGCACAGAGGCAGGAGTTCCGTCCTTCTTGCAATGCAAACCAAACAATTGTTGTGTTTCATTCAAAGTCTGTATACAAAAATAGCCAGTATTTGCCAGTACAAGGTGTGAACTTCTAGTCAAAAGAATGTGTAA
>CM035195.1:4803002-4840326 GCA_020233015.1 Callinectes sapidus | reverse complement strand
GGGGGGAGAGGGAGGAAGTAGAGGTCAGTGTGGGCTGGCATGAGTAGGAATGAGAGAGCTCTCCGATTGTAACCTGACCTGAGGCCCAGCCAGCACGTTGCCGCGCCCACAGCCCCACACGCTGCTTCCGACACCGCCCACCCTGGGGAGGGGAGAGAGAGAGAGAGAGAGAGAGTTTCGTGGGGTTTCGTTCTCACCAAGAGCTGAAAGGTTTTTGCACATCTTTGGTTCTTTCTTGGTGTAAGCTGACATTGCAAAGACATGCCAGGCAAAAAAGTTAACGCCATTCAATTCTTGAGCGGCGGAGGGTGGTGGGCGGGAGGAGTAGGATGAGGGGTGGGTGTTTCCCGCTGGGCTGGCGGAGCGCCGGGCTCTGTCCGTCCGGAAGTGCCCCTGGGCCCCTCGCAGCTTCCTCCTCCTCCTGCTCTCTACACACACGCCTCTCCCCTCCCTTTGTTTTATTTGGTTAGTTGTTTGATCTTGTTTTCCCCCACGATGCAAATACACATTGTCAGATTGAGCACATCCCTCTCCCTTCCCTGTTGTTCGCACCTCGTTACCACATTTCCCTCCCTCAGCCGTCCCAGCCGCCGTCTTGTTAGGGTGTAGGCAGTTTCTAGTTATGCTGGTCACGTGACTGGAAGGCCGCCCCTCAAGCCGTGGGCCCTCGCTAGTCAACATCGAGACCACGTTTGAGATCGATATAAGTGTATGAACCGGGGGGGGGGGGGTGAAGAGGAGGGCGTTGAGAGGGGTGGGAAGAGCGTCGCCTCGATGGAGCGAAGAGATCTGTAACCAAGTAGAATAAAGGTTGCAGGAAGGGTGACGGCGGAAGGAGGGGAGGGCAAGGGGTGTGGAGGAAGAGGAGAAGGTGGTGGTGTCACGATGCTCCCTCGCTCCCACCCTCCTCCCTCCATCCCTCCGCACTCTGCTCTCGGCCGTGTTTGGGTAGTTTTATGGCTCGTGGCGTTTAGTAAGCTTGTTTCTGCATCTTCGCTTCTCGACACACACACACACACACACACACGCGTCTGGCTTCCCAAGTTCGTGGAATTGTATGTTTGGTCGTGGTGTGAGGAAGACTGTTTAATTCGCTGCTGGCATGGCGTGGTTGGGAAGGCTGAGGGTGTGTTATCGCTCTGCAGGGAGGGAGGAAGGGCGGGATGAGAGGCAGGGTTGATCCCATGCATCGTGGTATGAGTGGCGGCTGTGGGATGAAAGGGGCGGAATGCTCTTGAAATGTTGCTGTCTGTTGTCGATCTTCTCCCTCTCCTTGTCTTTCTCTCCCTTTTCTCTGATGATGTCTACTCGTACTTTCTCCGTCGTCTAAGGCAAGCCTCATCCTGCAGCCGCGATGGGAGACCAGCAACCCTCTCTTAGCGACACGTTTCATTGTTGTCACTCGGTTTTTGAAGTTGAGCCTGACACCCCCCTCCCCCCCGGCCCTCTGGATCCACAGCCCTCCCCTCTCCCTCCTTGCTTCTCGAGGGGGCGGAGGGGGCGAGAGAGTTATGGAAGCACCAAGGGAATGGGAGGGAAGGAATAATGGCTCTTTGGAAGGGAGATGAAGCTGTGAGAGGGGAGAGGGAAAGATGGTTGGGGTGAATGGGGGGGAGTGACTCGTGGCTACACAAGACACACTACCTAAAACGTCTAGTACTTTCACCACTGCATCTGCTTCATTTCCCTAGACGGCATCACAACTCCACCGTACTGCGACCTAACGCGTAAACACCGGGAGCTTCAATCAATGTATGTGAGGAAATGCATTAATGAAATAAGTGATGGCAGTAAGTGAGAGTAATCAGCCGGGGACATCTGGCAGGGGGATCGAGTTAATGTCCCCGAAATGTCATTACTGCTGATAATGGGGGACGTGAAGACATAAAGAAATATAAAAATACCCAAAAGCGACGCCAGGCGGGAGATGGGGAAGCGGGAGGCTGGCGGGACTGGTGTGTTGACAGGCGGCCCTTCATCCTCATAAGCTTTGCACAAAATATTTTTCAAACAGATTTATCCATTGACGCCGTAAAACTGATGCAGGGGCCCCTCCTCTCCCGCCTCTGCCCTGCCAGCGTGATTGCCTCCCCTAAGTCCCTCCCATATACAAGTTTTGACGCCTCCACTGAAAATATCCACCGTCATAAGCCTGTGAAATATGACCTCGCCCCCCCCCCCCACCCTTTCCCCTACACGTGTATGCGCCGTCGTTTTGATATCGTTGCCGTGGTCTTGTACTTTTTACAGTTTACTATGTTTTTGCGTCGTTTTTCCCTCCCAGCCCAACCACTGCGCCATATTTGTGTCCTAGCTGATGTTTTTTCCCTCTTTTCTGCACTCGTTTAATTTATTTGTGTGTTAGTTTTTTTCTATTAAAGTTTGCTTTTGCTTTATATTTATACCCAGCCATTATTATCACATTACGTCCTCTCTTGTCTGTTGTGCATCGTATGTCTTTTTACTTGTTCATCTGTTTGTTCGCCTGTTTGTTTTGCGTTATGCTATGTTCTAGCTATATTATGATGCTATATTTTCATCTTATGTCTAATATTTCATTCTTTTGATCCTTATAGTATGCAAACCCCTGGCTAGTGTTCATGTTCTGATGTTATAATGTCCGTTTCTTCCGGCAGATGGCATTAGTGAGAACAACCCCCGTGTGATCGACGACGGCCGCGCGCGCAAGCTGGCCTCAGATCTGAAGAGGTGCTCCTACTACGAGACTTGCGCCACCTACGGTCTCAATGTGGAGCGAGTGTTCCATGATGGTGAGAGAGCACGCCTTTCCCTTCCCTCCTCCCCTTCACCCCTACAGACACGCCCCACACGCACGCGAACATGACACACGGGCCAGGTAGCGAGGGAAGTCTGCCTCTAGACTGTATTACCTTGCGCCTCGCTATCACGGCTTTTCCTGCTGGCTCTCCAAGTTATTGTTTTCAAGGATGTTTTCTTTTTTTTGTGATTATGTATGGATTTTTGCTACTTTCTTTACAAACGTTGAATTATTCCATCATCCTGACCGTCCCAACTCTGTCCACAGCGTGTTCCAAGATTGTGGCACAGCGTCTAAGTCAACAAGGCCTGACACCCAACAATTCCCGGCCCGGCACCCCGACTCACCTGCTCCGCTACGCCCCCACCAACAACGGTTACACCCCCGCCCCTTACTCCAACATCCCCACGCCCCTCACACCCCAACTTACCTCAGGCCAGCAGATCACACCGCCTATCTCTGGTTCCTCACCTAGTCATGTTTATACCAACACCATCACCAAGGTAAGCTTCATTCACTTGGTCACGTTTTTTCTTACTGAAAAGCAAAATATGTGTACATGCACAAAAAATCTAATTGAGGAGTTGAAATGAATATTATCCCAAGCAACGTTTTCTTCTCTTTATTCATTTTCCATTCTTTGATAGGATTACCACTATGAGGTATTGCATCAATTATTTATACTTATTACAGATCAAGTTATTCTTTGTGCATCTAGAGTTATTGAAGTTGTAGGTGTGAGAGAGAGAGAGAGAGAGTACCTAGATTGTATCTATACATCTAAGCGTCTCCCATTCATAAGCACTGGCATCTTCCACTAGAAAACAAAACATGAGGCAATTAAAGCTACATTGTGAATGTATATCAAGGTTAAAATCAGTTCAACAATAAAGAATACTTGTGACTTGTATAGTGTTGAAAGCACATGCAGTTTACTAATGGCTACCTCACAGTTGCAAGCACTTGCCAAATCATCAAGCCAAAAACTGCCATTCCGGTCAAGAACACCTGAGCCTCAACTTCAAGTGCCGGAGGAGGTAGTAATACTTAACATTTTCTCATAGCCAAGTGTTGTATGTACCAGCTGATTGCTCTAATAGATTTGCCTCCCTGCACTGAACACCTACCACTTCTTTATGGGATGTGTTCAGGCTTAGTGTTAGCAATGCAGAATGCTAATGTGCAGTTTACAGACAAATGGTATTCAGCAGCCAGTATTGTAGTCAGTTCAGTGTATTAGTCATGGCCAGTGCACACACATTGTACTTTTTATCAAAACACTTCGTTTACATTACATGTAGTGTATGATTCCCTATTATTATTGTAGGAAAGTATTAGTGATTTAGCAAAGATATGTATTGTGGTACAGCTATTCTAGGATGCCAAGCAGCACACCTGCCTATAGTCAATTTACAGATGTTTTAGTACATATTACCTTGGGTTAAAATTGACTTTCTGGCCCATCAGGATGGCACCTTGAGGAGTAGCCATGGGAGTGGTGCCGAGCTGACTGCCATGACACGCACAGACTCCATCCGGGATGACGGGTTCAAGCGGGTGAGTGCCCCTGGTGCTGTCACCACGGCCACCTTCATGGCTCCCCCACCCCCACCCACCACCACCACAACCACAAACACCACCACCACACCTGCCAACATCCTCACGGATACCATACCACCTCCTCGGGACAACAAGGACCTCCCCACCCCCAGCTCCACCCCAACTACCTCCCGTAAGAGCCGGAGAAAGTCCAATCTCTTCACCCCCAAGAAGAGTGATGAGAAAGAAAAGAACAAGAATGGGGAGGTGGGCAGTGGACGAGCCATCCCCATCAAGCAGGGTTACCTCTACAAGAAGTCCAACAAGGCTCTCAACAAGGATTGGAAGAAGAAGTATGTCACATTGTGTGATAATGGAAGACTCACCTACCACCCTAGTCTGCACGTGAGTATCTGACAGGCTCTCTTCTGTTATCCAGTTGAAATATCAGTTTGTCATTCTGCCATGAGGAACCTCATGTCACCATGGTAATTGGAACTCCCAATATAATGACAAGTTCCTCCACAACAGGATCAAATTTATTCATTTTCTTGTTTTACAGGATTACATGGAAGACGTGCATGGAAAAGAAATCTCACTCCAGTACACCACCGTGAAGGTCCCCGGCATGAAGCCACGAGGCTCCAAGGTGGTGGGAGGCAGTGGTGGCAGTGATCCCCTCGCCTCAGATCTGAACACCCTCAGCATTAACCCCACAGGCACCCCTGGCCCGCCCCTCGCTGGCAGAGCGTCACTCACTGGATCCACACAGTCAAACAAAGACAAGGTGAATATATTTGACAATCCATGTCTTGCTTTTCTTTTTCTATACATTAAATTGTCTTTCTCTATAAGTAGACTGATATCCAAAAGTGTAAAGGTTCAACTGGAAGCTGAAATGTCTTGCCATTCCTGTACAGGTGACTCTGATGTCCTATGAGACGCTCCAGGATCCAGCAGGAGTCAATGGCATTGATTCCAGCAGCATCTCTTCCAAAATTGAGACGCCCAATGTCAAGAAGCGACACAGGAGAATGAAAAGCAGTGGAAACAAGAATGCAGAGTGTGAAGGTAACATGACGTTCTGCTTGTGGTTTTGTCATTTCTGAACATTTTTGCTCTCAACTTGTTTGTCACATGTTCTTTGATTTGTATAATGTATATCATCTTCTAACCAATAATTCTTTCATTGCAGACTCTGATGGATATGAATTCAGTCTTGTGTCTCTGGACAACAAGCAGTGGCACTTTGAGGCAGCCAGTCAGGAGGAGCGGGACGAGTGGGTGACAGTCATTGAGCAGCAGATTTTGTGTTCCCTTCAGGGCAACGAGTCCAATAAGAGCCGGACCCGCCAAGCCCACCCCATTGATCCCCAGGCCATCATTACCATCAAGAACCAAGTCCCTGGGAACCTCAACTGTGTTGACTGTGATGCACCCAGTAAGTGTACTTGGGAAAGCTGGTTCACTGGTGTAACTTACTCAAAGGAGTTGTCCACAAGGCATTAGCTAACTGCCTCACAAAATGATGGCTGTAAAACAAACCAACACAACTGCTGCCACAGCAAGCCCAGATCATTGGGACTTTGGCAAGAACTGGTGCCCACCTGCCATTTAGTCCTCATTTATTCATATTTATTTGTCTATTTCCTTTGCTCTCAGATATAATCTTGACTGATACATGTGACAAGCAGAAATTGAATGGTAGTCACTCTACTTTTAGGGGTTAATATAAATATTACTGACCATTTTTTAAGAAGGGGACAACATTTTATGAAGCAACCTAACACTGGCTGGTCCTGTCAATCTCACCTTCCTTGTATTCACAGATCCTGAGTGGGCCAGTATCAACCTTGGGGTGCTGATGTGTATTGAGTGTTCTGGCATTCACAGGAACCTTGGCTCCCACATATCCAAAGTCAGATCTCTGGACCTTGATGAGTGGCCGTAAGTGTGACTCTGACCGTTGTGTTATCTCTTTTATGTTCCCTCACTCACCCTTCAGAAGTGGAGTCTTCTGCAAATATTTGAATGATTAATAGAAGTGATTCACTCAGTACACATGTTAATTTGAATGTTAGGCCTAATAAATTAAGTAGTCATTTCTGCTATTTCCTGCTAAGTGTCATGGTGGAGGAAGTAAGTTTATGAAGCCACAATGAACAGTTTCTGGTGTACAAGGACATCTTCCATCATGTTTGCAGTATTCATGAAAATTGCATATATACTTTACCTTTATGATTTCTCTTGTAGGTCTGGCCCAGTCTCAGTGATGATGGCTCTTGGGAATGAAGTCGGCAACCACGTGTGGGAAGCTAATCTGCGAGGCCAAAGCAAACCCAATCCTCGCTCCAGCAGGGAAGACAAGGAGCGCTGGATCAGGGCCAAGTATGAGGGAAAAGAGTTTGTGGCTCTCCCTCAGTCAAACATCCCATTGAATGAACAAGTAAGTTTAATAAGTAAAACCTATATTGTACTGAAAATTACTGGTGACTAAGATTGAGTATTAATCGATACAAAATAACTGTTATTTACACAGTGCTTGTTTTATATTACAATTCCTGGTGATTTAAGGCAGTCATTTTCCTCATCCTCTACCTGCATATTTACTCTTAACATCAAAACTTTTTGAAAATTGGCTTGAGGTGGATGGCCTCAACAGGAAAGTCTACTCTTTGCTTGATATTTCTCGTTTAGGCAGGTTCCTTTTCCTTGCTCTTGTATTTAGTGTTATGCTATGGTATTCATCTTTGTGATTGTATCTCTAGGATTAGTAGTTTTTTCTTTGTCTGTATTGCTTTGTAGTTCTAAATATGTCATTTCTTCATAAACAGATTGTAGACTGTATATGTCGCGGAGACACCAAGCGACTCTCGGCACTGCTTCCCCATGCAGGCGACATCATCAATAACCCACTGGCACCTCCCCGAGACTTGAGGACACCCTTGCATCTCGCTGCCGGCTTTCCCTCCTTACCTTGTGTACAGCTGCTTCTCTGGGTAAGTTATTTGACTTGAAATACATTATTTATATACACACATATACATATATATTTCATTCATATTGTAGATTCACTTATACTTAAAAAAATCAATTTTTTTAGTGAGTCATAATTTAGGAGAGAAAAAGAAGTCTTTTGATGGTACAAGGATTAAGAAGATATACATATAGAATATAGAAGGTTGAATAGAATACAGACATTTATATTGTTTAGTCAAGTTTTTTCAATTTGTCAGTGTATGAGTTATACATACATACTTGCATGTTTAGCTTAGTTGGTGTTGAATTTGTAATTTTAAAGATGAATGTTCTTTGCAGTACAATGCCAATGTGAAGGCATGTGACGCAGATGGGCGGTCAAGCCTCTTCTATGGCCGGAGGGCGGGAGACAAGGACGTTATTGATCTTTTGCTGCAGAATGGTTGCCCAGACACCAATCTGGTGGTGCCACCTCACACCCCTGCCCTCAGCCACTCCACCCTGCCACACTCCACTTCCAGCACCACACAGCCATCCACTCTTCCACGGAGGAAAGGCTCCATCAGCCGAAAGCCAGATCTTGATAAACTTCAAGCTAGTGTGATATGAGATAGTCGTAGTACTCTTCCCTAAAGGCGGGTGGAATGCATGACAGTCTCAAATTTCACCATGATTGTGATCTAAAGTTTAATGCTACATTCCTGGTCTTGATTTATATTTATGGAGTTCACATTATCACTTAACAAATTACAATGTTTTTTGTTTTACATTTGAAAGGTTCATCATAGTTTTTCATCACTCATAGTCAGAGTCATCCAATGGCATCTTCAAAACTGTCCATTTCTTTTCTCATTCCTGTGTGTGTAGTGAGTCTCTTTAGGAAAGTGCTTCCTGAAATAATAACGCCAAATATCCCACATTGCTATTCCAAGTAGGCTCCCAGATCACACTCAGTATTAGAGGATCCTGAGGCACCCACACCAGTCTCTAGGAGTCAGCCAGTGGATAGTGGAGCATCCTCAGCTGGGAGTGCTCTGTGGTGTCCCATCTCTTGTGTATGGGACACCAGCAACCCTCAAAGTAGGCACTCATGTCATAAACTAAGATATTTTTTGAAAGTATTGGTGGTGATTATTACAAAATTGTTTATACAAGAGATGTGCTCACCATACTACCATTTGTACACATCATCATCCTGCACCTCCCCACTGTCATCACTTGTACATAAAGATGTCTTGAAGGATTACTTGTACCAAAGGTTGAATGCGAGTGAGATTTATGATGTAGATTTATGTATGTATGGTATTGGTTTAGTCACAGTGTATCCTGCTCAAGATACAAAATTATTAAGCCAAAGTTCATGTAATAATATTATTGTAGACACGCCAGGAAGGTGTGTAAGTGTTCCACCGGCCTGTTGGAGGAAGAACATTCTCAGACACAGTTCTCAGTGGTCAAAAACAGATATGTGGTCAGTAAACATGAGTCGACAGGAGTCTCACATTATCGAGTAATCTTTGCTACTAGTGAGTTTAAAAAAAGTGCTGCTCATTTTGCTGGCATGTCAGTTAAAAGACAGTTGTTATCCTCATCATCTTTTCTGCCATGACTGTTCTGACTGGTGTCTTGGATGTTATTTTCTTCCATCGTTGTGCCATGTTCTTCATTGTTCTTTCATGTATATTTGTGTCTCTACTGTTCACTTAGAAGGTTATGACACGTACCAGGTGAGCAGCAACATGATATCATTTGATGCATATATCATTTTCATTGAGACAGAATCATTTTGTGGATATTGTTAGTGTACAAATTTGTTACTTAGCTATTGTCTGTAAATTTGTACATACATATATTATATATAAATATATATATTTGACTTTTCTGTTCTTCCTGCCTCTTTCTCAAAGGAAAATTTTCATATTTGACATGTTTGTGAAAGGTTAGCATTACACTACATATTATTGAGGTATAGAATGCCTGGCATGAAAATTCTGATAAACCTACTGTATTTTACTATTTAAGTACAGTAAATGATTCCTTTCATATGACTGTTCTTTCTATGTCATGTAGGCACAGAAGGCTGTAGCAGCTCTTGAGCAAATCTAAAGATTCGAACTGGAATTCCAGAGTCATTGGTTTCCAGTCTCAGTCCTGAGTCATTTCCTGCCTCTGAATTACTTTACCCCCTAAAAACAGGTAGAGTTTCAAACTTTACTTGCGAAAAAGATTGGAAAGTGTAGGTACATTATCCCTGAATCGTGAATACATATATTAGGTGGCAACTTGGGCTGTCACTGTTGCCACAGGAGCGTCCTCATCAACGAGAGAGAGAGAAAACGCGTCATCATTCGTCAGCCGGCAGCCGTCAGTGGTGGTGGTGTGGAACAGCGCGTTCTTCAGTGGGAGTCACAATTGCCTTTGACAGGTAACCTTTAGCTTTCTTCAATATTAAGTTTAAAAGAATAACTAGTTCTGTTAGGTCTTGATTTATTTATATGTGAGGACAGGAATGATAAGATAAATGTGCCACATTGGTATGATTATAACGACTAGAGTGGTGATGAGGTGACGTCAGTAGTCTGGCAGTTATACGTAGTTGTTAGTTAGCATTGGATGACATGGTAATGTCACATTAGTGTGTATGTTATACCAGTTTATGTCTAAAGAAAATGTAACTTGCTATATTACGTGTGTGAAGCTTAAACAAGCCAGTGAGGGGGGCAACCATAGACAGGTCAGACAACCATACGGCCCTTCATTGTCATCGCTTAACGATCGTACTCCACTTATATCTCTAGCTTTGAAAAAATGGACATGAACTGCATCACTGCTCTACACACTATAATAACCAGGGGTGTAGCCCGTTTGAGGCTGAGGTCGGCATACCCGTGGGTAAGCAAAGGCTTCTTTCCCACTTCATAAATGAAAACCTGAATGTCGTAGACCAATGTGAACAATTAGTGAACTTGAATCATTATCGTGTGCTAAGTGACTTGATGGTGAAGTTCTCCTTTTAATACACCTCTCGTTAGTGTTAATGACTTGGGTAAAAAAATCCAGTTATGAACTGAAGCTTCGAACATAATCTTGTTGATTATGGTAAATGGTGATCTGGTACGCATCCCCTTGAAAGGTCAGCTTGTATTAATAAAAACTCAAAGCTAATCCATACTTACAAAGTGAAGATTGCCGTCAACTTGCCCGTAACTCTCAAAATGACTCCTCAAGGGTGAGAATTTGCCTCAAAAAGTGCTCGTAATATAAATAAATAATTCGAGGGTCTTTTACACGAGTTAGCTTTTTTTTTTCGTCAAAGGTGAAATATACGTAGTAGTCATGCAGTTCATGTAGTTTTATTTCTTTTCTAAAATTTAAAACTGCCATCCTTTTTTCATACTGAAGCTATTATCATCAAGAACTACCTCTGACGTATATCATAGCCCTGCCTTCCTCTCCCCCTCCACACCCCCCCCTCTCTCTCTCTCTCTCTCTCTCTTAGTGCAGTGTTTGTAGTGGTTTGTGGTGTGATGACAGGGGCGGTGAAAGATTGCTGTATTGTATTTTGGTCAGGAATCTCAAAGGAAGGAAAACAATGTGTATTTTAAAGTTGTTTTATAGCTTTCATAACTCTACATCTTTATGGATGGTGATAAACTTACAATTAACATTCTT
The DNA here is from genome assembly GCA_020233015.1 of Callinectes sapidus. Taxonomy (NCBI): domain Eukaryota; kingdom Metazoa; phylum Arthropoda; class Malacostraca; order Decapoda; family Portunidae; genus Callinectes; species Callinectes sapidus. The sequence goes on along the minus strand of CM035195.1, from coordinate 4,829,357 downwards.
CTCTTCCTCAATAGGTTGTGTGGTGCAGCTGTACTAGTCTCCTGTCTTTCTCTGCACCAGTTGGATTCATTCCTACCACCAACCCAAGTTCTCCATCAACTGGACCAGCTCCTGCCTGTCTGCTCACAAAGAGGAGGAGGAAAGCAGCTCATCAAAGGAACTCTGGTCTCGAATCGACAACTTTGTGCCTGCCCGACTCCACACTTCACTACTTTGGAGGAGGAAAATTGACCAGCCTTCTGCCTGCTGAGTGTGCCTTCCCTGGCTCACTGATGAAGAGGCGAATGCACCAGTTGGACCAGCCTTCTTCCTGCTCAGTGTGCCTTCCCTGGCTCACTGATGAAGAGGTGAATGCATTAATTGGACCAGCCTTCTTACTGCTCAGTGTGCCTTCCCTGGCTCACTGATCCTAAAAATTGTAAAAAAGAGGCCTAAAAAATTGTACCTAAGTCGAAAATACTCCGAAGACTCTCCGGAGATTTTGTAAGGGAGAATATAATAAAGATTATTTGTGGGGAGCAAGTATGTTTTATTTATTTATAACTGCTACACTACTACAAAATCTCCGGAGAGTCTTCGGAGTATTTTCGACTTAGGTACAATTTTTTAGGCCTTTTATTTTACAATTTTTAGGATCAATGAGCCAGGGAAGGCACACTGAGCAGACAGAAGGCTGGTCCAATTGACGCATTCGCCTCTTCATTAGTGAGCCAGAGACATCCAGCAGTGGTGTGTAATTGATGCACTCCGGAACCCCTTTCTCTAGTGACCTCCTCCCATCCTCTTCAGTAGTTAGTAAGGTTAGGCAGGCTGGTCTACTTGATGCCACCACTCCAGCAACAGCAGCCTCTTCTGGTGTGGACTTCCATTTTGCTGTGGTTGGTGGTTGGCTCTTCATTGCAGTAAGTCTCTCAGCTTATGATGGTGTTGGTGACCTGTAAATAGAAAGCGAGTGTTTGATTCATGTCCCCCCAATTCCTTTATGCTTGTGTGCACATTCCTCCTATTACAGCTGCTTTACCTCCTACACCACTAGACCACCACCTCTCACTGCTCCTCTCCCTCTAAAGTCCTGCACACGAACTACTCTTAATTGCATCTCTCACCTCAAGATGTGGTGGAAACGCAACAGTTACACACGGCTCAAGGGCGGTCAGTAAGTACTCAGTCCTCTGCACGCCGCCACACACCCTCTGCAGCCTCCCATGTGACGCGTTCTACCACCTCCTCCAGCAGATCAAGGCAGAGATATAGTGTGGGTGTGGTTCATCTTATAACTCAGAAGCAGCTGTCTGGAATAGGGGAACTGGGATAGAGAGGTGATGGGAAAGGTAAGGGTAAGATTAGGAGAGAGAGAGAGAGAGAGAGAGAGAGAGAGAGAGAGAGAGAGAGAGAGAGAGAGAGAGAGAGAGAGAGAGAGAGAGAGAGAGAGAGAATGATGATAGATGAAAAATGATAAAACAATAAACAAGTCATCGTCAGGTTAGGACAGGAAAGGACAGGGAGTGGCTGCTGACTGATAAGTAGAACGCTGGACACTGGGGCGGCTCGTGTCCGTGTCCCGACCTTTCCCTGCCCTCCATCCCTAAACACACACACACACACCTCATAGCTCAGTGGTAAGAATGTCTCCTTGACTGTCTCACCACGGCCCAGCAGACATCAAGAGGCATCAGCTGGCTAGCCACGAGGAACAGCAGAGGCGGTGGAGAAAGCGCTGGGGAGAGAGGAGAAGCAAATTAATGATGTTCATCAGTTAAATACATTCACAAAAACAGCTGATTCGGTTACAACACAAGAAATGAAGGGAGGAAGATGCTGCAACAAGATATCAGATCTGTATGTGGCAGGTCCTGTAGCAAACATACAGGACCTGCCACATAGAGATCTGATATCTTGTTGCAGCATCTTCTTCCCTTTCTTCAGGTACACTTCCATCTGCACTTCCGTTTCCGTCACAAATCAGTATTTTTTCCTTCACCCACTCATAAAATGCAGTCCAATCCCTTCGATAGTATTGTACTGCAATGGAAACAAAACAAAGAATACAAAACATACCATGAGAAAGGGAAATGGGGAAAACATCAAATCATAATATTCTATAATACGCTGTAGGAGTATACAAGTGTGATGATAATGCGTACAGTACTAAAAGATTGATGTCATTATAAGTATAAATTTCACGAAAGCATGGAAAACTTTCAGAAATTCAGACGGGGAAAAGAATATTCTAATAACTGTAATTGTGGATTTTATACGAGAGGAAATGTCTTTATACAAAAGATCCCTAGCCAAGTTGGAAGGCGTCTGCAATATTTCCTGCTATCTCAAATGACAAATCATCGTCAGCACGTGGGATTCTTAGTGACAAAATCATTTCTTATTTAAAATTTCAAACATTTAGATAAAAAGAATATATATTTCATGAGATATTGGTGTGCGGTGAAAATAACCCGGTGTTGTGGGTCTTCCTCTGGGGCAGGCTGAGGTAAGAGTCAGTGCAGTGTGTAACTTTACTTAACTTCATTCTAACCTCCTCCTCATAACAGCACAGAGAGAGCCAGGTAATTACAGTGCCGGGACGTATTCTGTTGTATTCGTGGCAGTGAGAGACGCCAGGGAAGGCTAATAAAAGAGACCACCGTGACCTGACCACTGGTGTCTTCATCAATATCTCCCTTCCTGGCCATCCTGTCAAGTGATGCCTACCCCCACCATTGCTTAGTGGTGAGGAGCGAGTGTCTCATCTTCCATACCTATTTGGTCCAAAGAAAACGCCAAATAAGAAAGAGTCTCGTGTTTGGATGTAGTTTTTAGGTCACCATACACACCGACTTAACCTGTGCTCACGTGATTTATGTATTGTGCATAGTTGCCGGGTCAGACTATGCTAACCCGCTACATGAAAACTAAAAACCCTGCCAGGACAATTGGCTTTTCTTGCCTCTTTCCCCCGAACAAAGCTAAAGAACTCGAGGAAATCCATAGAATCCATATAAACATGCATTTGTATTCATTAATGGAAGGTGGGCTGCGTTAATTAATGACCAAGGACGAGAGGGAAAAAGAGAAAAGCAGGTTAGGAGAGAGGGAGTGGACTTGATACAGCGGTTTCCTCTTGCATTATATGTTTTTTATGTAAAAGGGAAAAGGTGGCCCAGGGCAATAACAGATAATAAAAACCCTCTCCATTTATATGCCAGCCCCCACACAGGTTCTAAAGAATCAGCCAAAAGTAGGGATAAATGTCCTGAAATAAAGAAAAGTCAAAGGAAGTTAGAAATAAAGAAGCAGGTGGGGAGTCCCAGAGTGTACCAGAGAAAGGAATGAACAATTGAGTGTACTGGTTAACTCTTGCATTAGTGAGTTGGGCAGAATAGGGGTGGGAGGAAGAAGAAAGCCTTATGATGAACTAATTAAATGTACGATGTGTTTCAGATGAGAGTCCTTGTGTTGGTGTTGTTGATTGCCGCTGCTGTGAGTGTCAGCGGCCGTGCACAGGACTATGAGGACAATGACTTTGCTGAGTTTGAAGTGTTTGAGGAGGAGGAGGAAGTGATGGAGGAGGATGATGACCAGGGTAGTGAAGGGCCCAGTCCTCGTAGTGGTGGTGCAGTGGGTGGTGGAGGGGGAGGTGGTGGTGGAGGTGGTGGAGGAGGAGGAGGAGGGAGATCAAGTATGGAAAGCCAAGCAGCAGCAGCAGAAGCAGAAGTAGAAGAGGATGAAGAAGCTGTTGTAGAGGTAACTTGTATATAGCCATTTCTCCCCTGTTTTTTTTTTACAACTGTTGGAAATATTCCTTTAGTTTTATGGATTCTGTGGGTAATACTCCCAGTCATGTTTTTTTTATATATTTTACGAGTGTTTTTTGTAATGCTTAATCATCTTTCTTTGTGTTGCATTTCATTGATTTGTTGGTTTGTTGAAAAGAAAATCATCCTCGTTAGATTTGTCGCTATTTCCTCATAACATCAATTTTTTAAGGTTAATTTGTAATACATCTGCATGAAACACATACTGAGATGGTGTCCTATGTTCATCTTTGTATCAGGATGAAGATGAGAATGATGAGTTTAGTCACTTCCATGATGAAGAGGAATTCATCGGGTTTGACAGTGAGCGGCCGCAGGGAGCACGCATGCCCAAGACACAGGAGGAGCCCAAAATCACCATTGCTAATGTGAGTAATTCACGTTAATGAAGGATTCTGAGTTTCAATCTTGTCCTTTGTCTTTTCTTCTCTTCTCTTCCTCATGTCATATCTGTAAAGGTAATTTGTAACATGGGATTCCATTTCTTGACTTCCTATGTTTTCCTTATTCAGGTTTTTTTCTCAAACTCTCTTCAGGTTTTTCTTTTTTTCTCAAACTTGATTCCTGCAATGAGCTTTTCTTGAATACCGGACTTCAATAATTATGAAGCAGTAAGTGATGCTTTTAATGGCACTATGGCAGGTTCCTCTTCACCTGCGGAGCAACTGGGACAGCTTCTATCTAGAGATGCTGATGATTGCTGGCCTGGTGGTTTACTTCATCAATTTCATCGTTGGCAAGTCAAAGAACCAGAAGTTGGCCAATGCTTGGTTCACCTCACACAAGAACCTCTTGGAGCAGAACTTTGCCCTCGTTGGTAAGTCTTGCACACAGGCGTTGTCACAGGTTTGATAGTGTTTCTGTGAGGTTCAAGTCACTCATACTGATACATAAAGGTTAAAAAGGTTAATGATACATTGCTATTTTCTGGACTAGGTTTAGGAAGTGTGAAAACTGTGGTGAGTAACTTCTTGTTAAACAGAATCTAGATGTGGCTGGCAGTGGGTGTAGTGTATTGAGTGTGTCACTATCCAATAGGTGATGATGGGAAGCAGGTGCCAGAAAATGGAGGTCTGCAGAAGGAATCCGAAAATGTGTACACTCTATGGTGCTCCGGCCGTACCAACATGGAGGGTATGCTGGTGGAACTCAAGTTTATCAAGGTATTGTACAATAATAAATTTTGGAGCAATACTTAGTGACTTGAGGTTAACATATGAAGGAATGCGTTTAGACATGCATGTAGCACCTTGTCATGGTTCACATTCTCTGTTACAAGGATAGTAGCTTAGTGTAAAGATGGATAGAAATGAAATTTTAAGCAGGTAACACCAGCCAAGCTTGAGTGATCTGAATTAATGATATGATTTGTCTTCCCCAGAGGCAAGACATGATAGGAGTGGTGTCCCAGCTCATCCGTCCCTCCAGTGACCAGCTGCTGGTCAAAGTTCACCTGGATGAAATGGATTCCTTTGTGTTTGCTCTGGCCACCAAGAAGACAGCTGCCAGACTTTCAAAAGAGATGACTGACATTGTGAGTGTGCTCAACAGAGATAACCATTTTTGAAATAGTTTTCTTAATAGTTCTAACAATTGGTTGTGGGTCTAGCATTGTTATAGGAACATGAAAGGAAATTTTTGAAATTATTTTTGTAAGAAAAGAGAGAAAACTGCAAGTTTTGCACACTTGTGCAAGTGTGACCAGAAAAAGAAGCCATAAAATTGACCTCATCATGACCAGAAAATGGTGTTGTAAAGCTTTTCCTTCTGACTTTTACACAGAAGCCATTCTTAACAGCTTTAGCAGTCTGGCTTGATTAATTTTGATCAACATTGGACTAATTAAAAAAATTGCAGAAATCTTAATTTTGTTGTTGTTGAACACTTTGTTGCTTTCTTGATCTATGTTGAATTCTGACATACTGCAGACTGATGATAGGTTAGTAGTCTCGAAATTATGTGACTTCAATTGCATTTGTAGGATCTGAATTAGACCTTAGCTTGTGGGAAGTTAATGAAATGGAAAAGGCACGTTTTGAAGTGTGTGACGTGTGGTTCACTCCGCAGAGCACCTTCTGTCCAGAGAAGAAGTCGGCAGACAAGTTTGGGTTTGGCTCCCAGTATGTGTTGATGAATGAGCTGGGAGAGGTGGCATCTACAGTGCTCGGAGACCCCAAAGTGACGGCTGTGCTCAACAAGTTCTCTGGAATGGTTGATTTCTTGCACTTCTCTGACCAGTATTCAGGACCAAAGCAACCAGAGTAAGTGGTGAAGCAGATCAAGGAGAGTACTCTGCTGGAGAATTGCTTTGCTTTTATGTATAATAAGTGTAGGGTAGCAAATGGTTCATGGTCTGTCTCTGTGACAAACACCTCCCCATGTACCAGCAACTGTAGGAACTTCTATCATAACATTAGTACAGTGCTTTATGACATGAAGGATTTTATGATAGAGAGATGAGGAGAGTTCCATTTGGAAGACAAGAAGTCTCAAAATTATTGGTCAGAAGTGGAAACGGTACACCCATTCTAGTTCTATGTGCCATCAATGACCAGAGGTTATCTATTGTAACATTATGGTCATTGTTGTACTTGCTGAGCACTGAAAATATAAACATCACGTCATGTACAGTTCCCCTTTCCTTCCCTTGTGGTGTTTGAATGACCATGAAGATTGCTTCTGTCTTGTGAAATGTAAGGATCCTGCTGGACTTTGTTAAACTTATTTGAATGAATTCTTAAAGACTCACTGTTATGGAAATGAACCAGATATTTCTGGTGTTGCAAGCAGATTAAACTTCTTGTATTAGTAATTAGTGTAGTAGTATTGACTTAGAAGTGTATCAGCCTTCAGTCATTACATTAATGTGTCTAACTTTCATGTCTCTTAGAGGAACAGAAGGAAGGTATGGTGTTGTTTTTGCTTTTTTAGTCTTCACAATCTATTACAGTAGCTGAAGTTTTGTATATTTAAAGTAGTTCTTTGCATCTTCTAGTTTTAAGGTGCTTGACGTTGAAGCTACCATTGTATATTTCTAAATTAAAAAATATTGCAATTTATGGTAAATACCATTCACTCAAAGCTTTTGCTTTTGAACTAATATGTCAAAAATTTGTTCTGTTATAACAGTAATGATAATTTAATAATGCATAGGAAATGAGGACACAGTAATGCTACATCCCTCCTTTTCCTCCACAGAGACACCCAACCCACCAAGCTGCCTGAGGTGCGCCGTGCTCTTGTTTTTGGCTTCAACTTCCCTGGGCGTGGCAACCCTTCCCTGGAGGCCATAGAGAGCATGCGGCCACTCCTACAATTGGTGTTCCATGTCACGGATAAGCTGCGCCGCTTCAAGTTGAGCAAAGAGGCAAGTCCAACACTTATTTATCAGGAGACTCATTTCAAAATAATGATTTATAGTTTTCTTGTGATATATGGATGACTCAATGCCATATATACAGGAAAAACAATTATCAGATTAATTATTTTGCACAGATTACACAAGGTATTCTTGTTCAGCACGTTGGCCTTAGAATAATGAGAGATGACTGGCAAGCCATAGTTGCCAGTGCCCTGATAGACATGATGCCTTAGTGAGGTAAGATAGATAACCTCATGGAGCCTAACCAGCTGTCATAATTGCACAGGGTAAGGCCAAGGCAGAGAAGAATCGGTCACGAGTGGAGGAGGCATTCCTGAAGGCGACTCATGCAGCCCGTGCCGAGATGGCACAGGCCAAGCGGGAGGAGCGGAAGCGCATGGAACGTGAGAAGATGCTGGAGGTGAGCACCGTGGCGGAAGGCGAGCATATGAGCACGGGATGCACTCTGTTATTTTATTGGACTATATTTCAGTAAACGTGATCAGTTAATTTAAGTGGAGGAACCTTTCCCAATCCATGATATTGTAAAGATTATGTAGGAAGTAGCTCAGGGAGGCTGATCTAAGTACATAGGTAGATGTAAAGCAAGGCATAGGCTGTAACCTGTTGTTGTTTGGTGCAGGAGGTGAGAACACCTTTGTAGGAGTGTATCTGAGCCCCACACCAGACAGCACGTGTGTGATACTGAATATTGATATTGTTATAATTATGTCATCACATTTCCATTACAGATTGATGACCCGGACAAGCAGAGGAAGTGGGAAGAACGTGAGCAGCGGCGGCAGATGAAGAGGCGTGCCCCCAAGATGAAGCAACTCAAGGTATGAGGGTCTTGAGGGGGACACATGGGAGCCTCATTCACTGTTAGTCTGCATGATTGATTAATTTGTTGATCACACTCTTGGCAGCTTTTTGCTGCTTGTGTGTGTTGTGCATGTTGCTTCAAGTAATTCCCTGCTCTTATGATATATCTGCCTCTTGAAGTATGAGGATTGCCTTATTCTCTTAGCCGCCTAATTACAGACACAGAAATGCTACTCGATGCATCTGTCTCATATTGTAATGGATTATTACTGACTGTAGCAGACAGCATTGTGAAATGTAATGCCTTCATAGTGTCTAGTTCTGGCTTGGTGGATGAAGTTTGCTTATGTCTGTTGTGGCTGTCACCACCTGACAGCAGATAAAATTGAAGACACTATTTTAAGAGCTTCAGAAAGTGCAACAGTAGGAACTAGAGCCATTTTTCTTAGAGAATTATTATTCATGCCTGAATTGAAGCCTGTCAGGTTATAAGCTCCTTTTATTTCAGTTTGTTGTGATTCTAACACTTTCATTTCTTATTATTTGTAGAGTTATTATCTAGTACTACCACTGCTTTGTAGGATTCATTTGATATTAATCCTCATTTGTGTAAGACATTTGTTTTCATTGCATTGATTTCTTTTGTCATCTGTAAAATGTAATCACTTGTAAATTTCATTAGTTTCATTGCAAAACAACTTGTATCCTATGTAAGCAACATATTCATACAGTTAAGCTTCTTAGAGTAAATGACCTCATTGTTTGCCCTTGAGCACGAAATGCACGGATAAGCAGCAGCAGCCTTAGTTTTTCCCCATACTCTCCTTGTACCATAAGAGATCAGCTTCTTATACCTTCCATACATCATCTTTGCAGGCATGAAGAGATTGTCAGGAATCCTCCACAGGTATGCATGATTATTATTAGAAGTATATTTTTTTCATTTTGCTTTAATTAACAATGCAAAAAGTTTTGCATTCATTATTTACATCACAACTTTGCTCTGTGTGGAAGTCTTGGCTATTAGAAAACAAATTAAGATAAAGACTTTAAATTGCTTACATATACAAGTATTTAATTTGATTTTTCATATCTGGCATTCATATATAATTTCTCTTTCAGACCTCATAGGATGTTGGAATTGGTGATGGTAAAGAAGCAAAGCACTCGTTTAAGAGATGCTCTGATGGTATTTCATCACTATTTCTTCCTAGTGTATAGCTGTTGAAAATGTCAATCCAGATTTGGTCTTATTTGTTCCTTGTGAAGTATATGTGAGGTGAGTTTTGTCATATATATTGTATTCTGCTGATGTATTCTTCAACTATCTGCTTATTGTTTGAATAGAAGTGATTGTGTCCATGAGAGAGAGAGAGAGAGAGAGAGAGAGAGAGAGAGAGAGAGAGAGAGAGAGAGAGAGAGAGAGAGAGAGAGAGAGAGAGAGAGAGAGATTGCAATCACTTAAAAGCTGTAGAGTAATTAATTAAGATTTATAATGTTATTTAATGAGTTATAATTTCTTTGCAAAACTGCAATATGAATGAAAGAACAATCCTTGTGCCCATTTCAGTTAGTGATGGGTAGTGGTTGCATGTTTATCAGGGCCAGATTCATAGAAATGTAAGAGAAGATTAAATGTATAGCCCCTCTTTAATCTATTTAAGTTTGGAGACGCTAGAGAATATGACAACGTATGTCACTTGACAAAAGCATCTTTATCCTTTGAGGTATTCTGAACATTGTATCTTCAACAACTCTACATATAAAATCCAGAGGATGTGATATTAGAATACAAATGAGACAAAGCCATATGTTCCCCTAAGAAAAATAAATAGAAAGTTCACCATGTAAATGGTTATGGGGTTCTTATCAGTACTGAAGTATCCATATTAGGTGTAACATTTGAACATGTGCCAATATCTGACTAGAATTTGCATAGGTGTGGAAATCTCACAAAAAAAAAAGGGTAGGCATGTAAAAATTTGGTTAAATGATATTTTGGGAGCCACATACTTTGTGCATCCAGAATGACAAGGGATAAGGATACTTTGTGCCAAGTGTACTTCCTACCACTAAGTATGTGGTAAGGACTATACTCATATCTGCACTCTGGAGCTGATCTGTGTGTAGCTTAGTGGGCCACACATCAGTCTGTAGTCTTGTAATTGTCAGTCAGTTTTGTCTTCAGTGAGATGTGGTGTAAATACCAGCCTGTATATACAGTCTACGTGAAGAGATCAGCCCAGGGTTGCACAGGTACTTACGCTCACTGCACACACGCCGCTGGTCTCTTGGAGTGCCGTGGGGAGTGTTGGTGCCGAGTGGCGCAAGGCTTGGTGTGAGACGTCACCTGTTGATAAATTGTTTTCATCCATCACAATGAAGTGTTAGGGTCTGCCAGTATTACATGCACATGTGAACACAATCTGTTGGTGTGGTAATGGCCTCTCGTTATGAGTTGCTCTCCCTGTGATACATGTAGGAATAACCCTCTCTGTATGTTGAGGTTAAATGTGGTTGCATTTTCTATGCTAGTGTCACAGTAGGAGTTAGGGAAGCATTGTAGTAATGAGTTTTTTTATATGAATTCAATATGTGGACTTTAGTCATTATTACATTTTAAGGAAGATTTACCTGAAAATTTGCGAATAACTGTATATAGTTTACATTAAAGCATAGCACCAACATTACTATTCTCTTGAAGCAATATCACACTTCTATCAACTCTTGAATGGTTTACTTAAGGATTTGGGTATATTTTATTGCTTTTATGCAGTGTGTCTGGGTCTTGTGACTCCTCACTATCTCTGGGTCTTGTCAAGTGACTCACTATCTGTGGATCAAGTGACCAAGACTGAAGAGTTTTACCATATGAGAGGCCATGCCTGGGTCACTCTGCAGCCTTGAACCCATGAGTCACACAGATCTAAGCACATTGTACCATCTACCTTCCTTGTGTTGTTTTTATTGTTTTTTCCCCTTGGAGTGACCTTGGAGATTTTTTAAAATGAAGTACATACACAATAACTACTTGGATTTTATTACCTTAATAATCTGTTTATGTATTTGTGCAGTGAAGACTCGGAAAAATGTCGCCATTATTTTGATTTGGAAAAGAACATAAGAAAATAAGGAAACTACAAAAGGCCGGTTGGCCTACTCGAGGTAGTTCCTGTGAATCTAAAAAGAATATATCCACTACCATCTATCATCTGTACTTAATGGTACTCAACGGTGTACTTACAGTATAAGTCGCCCTTTCTTAGTGTCATCTGCGAATTTACTAATGTTACTGCTGATCCCAGTGTCTAAATCATTTATGCAAATTATGAAGAGCAATGGACCTAATACTGACCCCTGAGGAACCCCACTAATTACTTTCCCCCAATTTGATTTCTCGCTGTTAACTATAACTCTTTGTTCCCTGTTACTGAGCCATGATTTAATCCAGCTATACACCTTACCATCTATCCCATGTGCTTTGATTTTTCTTAACAGTCTCTTGTGCGGTACTCTATCGAACGCTTTACTGAAGTCGGTGTATGACGTCATAATTATCATCGTTATCCGCTGCTTCATAAACTGGTCTATAAAAAAAAAAATTAGTTTGGCAAGATCTACCTTTGGTGAAGCAATTCAAAGTAATAACATCAGTAATGATCTATGTCAAAGTATACGTGGACAGTACTACATTGAATTAGTTTACTGGAATGAATCTAAAAATGTACCCCGTGACAGTTAATGACCTTGTTTGAATAGCAAAAGGAACAGAATATTCAAAGTTATGTAATACTAATGGAAAGTAAAACTAATGCGGTTGTCCTCTACAAAAGGAGGCAAAGTGAGAGGCGATGCCCTGCCTGGTGACCTAATTGAATTCCATGACATGAGACCTCAGAAATGATATGATTATGCCTTACCGGTGAGGTGAAGAGATTATCTGGGCGACAGAAGTGCATACAGACTTGAGCCTTCTTCAATAAACAAGTGCAAACTCTTCTTCATGTAAGGATATCGCATCTCAAACACTGTTGTTGGTAAATGGTCCACATAGCTACTGTTTTCCTGCTGAACACTGCCACTGTTCTCTTCACCTCACTGCACTGGGTAGCCATATTGACAAATGACGCTGAGCCTGTATCGAAACCCATGTCTTGTCCGAACAAATGAAGCTTCAAACTGAACTTACCGTGGAAGGTTGCCATTGGTGGCCACACGAATGGTGGCGTGTGATTGGAGGGTCGTCATTGATGGTCTTACAAATGGCACATTGATGTGGTGTGTGTCTGTCGTGCCTGGCTATTCATACGATCGCCACCCCTTGCCTTCCGCTAACAATGCAACCATCATGCACAAGGGAAAGTTTGGCAATGATCTCGTAGTTGTCCTGTCATGATTAAGTAGCTTGTTCAGGATTGTTCTCGGGTTTCCGAGCTCCGAAGCTTGTCGGCCGTCTATACCAGGGCAGCTTCACTAGTCATGGCACAGCTGTCGATTTGAATACTTACAAATGTACAATATATCAATGACCTTAGAACAAAGCTTAAGGATTTCCCTAACATGTGTAAGGAGGAAATAAGACATGGACTCCCTAGATCTTTTATTATCAGCTGCTTGGTACAATATATTGACGTAGTGATATACTGGTACAGTGCTCAACGACAGTCGCACAAATGTTCTATATAATTATCTTGTGGTTATAATCTTGAATATAATACTTTGCCGTGCCAAGTTACAAGATCAATTATCATGATTTTACTCCATGGAAATGACATACACTGGATGCCTGATTGTAAACCATGAAAAAACATTCTTTTTATTTTTAGACTGACACTTCTCCGTTTGCAAATCCTTATCTAAAAGATGTGTCAGAAAGTATTTATTGGACATGATCGCTACAATAATAATGGGAAGAAGGATTAAAAGTGACACCTGCTCACCACTTGATTTCTTCCTGAACTTTTACATGTTCTATGCTATTTTCTATTGCTTGAATATTGTTCAGCTGCTAAAGAGACGGTGTATAGTGTTGTTGTGGGCAATGTTACACCACACACCCGGGCGTGCAGCAGGTGTTGGGCGGGATGTAATATTTGCCCTGGGAAGCCTTGCCGCTGCTGACGGTGCGGGAGGCAACACTCGACTCGGCTTTAGTGCAAGAAGGGCAGATCACTATATTGCCCATTTTCTGTGTAAACATTCTAACGTGGAGCTCTTGTGGTTAACTGATCTGGATCGCGGGCAGCCCACGCACGTGAGCGTAGGGTCGTGTCGGGCTACAGCTGTTCCTTGTGCAGGTGAACGGAACAGACGGTCATCCTTGACACCGAGTAAAGGACAGTCGGAGAATAAGGAGGTTTTGGGATCCATTAGAAGCATGGATAAATCCTCATCTATTTATCAACCTTTCCTTAACATTCTTCCTCACACCTCACAGCCCACAACACTTCCCCACAGGTTCCCTTCAGGAGGCAGTGGGCTGCCGAAGAGAGTGACAGGGACGGGGTTGGTCACACTCTCGCCTACCAGTCAGAATATCAGGGAATAAATACATATTTTCGGCTAGATCCACTGAGCTTTATAGTAAGAGGAAAAAAATAAAGTATATATATACCTATATATTCATGCGACTCCTGGTGGTGATAAACACGTGGGTGAAATCCTTCCAGTCGAGTGGAGGTTAACTTCGAAAAATATTATGCAGTATACAAGGACAGTAGGTACAGTACATATCGCATTAAAAATATAATCACGATTTTAGTTCCCTTTAAATATATCAGCTTCAGAAAATCTAGCCATTACAAGCTACAGTGATAGAGAACACAGCATCGTCACCAGCTCGCTCCTGTCGCCTGCTTCACCTGACGCGGAGGGGAGGTAGGGAACACACGTGCAGTAATACAGGTCTGTGTGGTCGACAGATACAAGGAAAGAGTAATCCAATACAATAATTACATACTTTACTGCCACATTCATCTTGGTCGAACCTAAAATGGCCACCTGAGTCACATATATAAATGTCTACAAAGTATATCTAATACCAAATCAGATTCATGTGTGTGTGTGTGTGTGTGTGTGTGTGTGTGTGTGTGTGTGTGTGTGTGTGTGTGTGTGTGTGTGTGTGTGTGTGTGTGTGTGTGTGTGCCTGTGTGTGTTATTCTTCCTTCATGAAATGATAACTAAGTAAACTGAGATAATTTGTTTTTAAGTAGTCACTTCAAATTCACATAATACAAATGCAATGTAAATACTACTCTATATTCTCTCTCGTGTTGCTCTGCCTTGGAGTCACTTTAGCATTGGTACAGTGTAGCGTGTGTTCTCTACAGGTGTTGTGCCGCCCCGAACAGGTGGTGTATATACTGCACTCGACTGTAACCAACCATACTTCTTCTCACTAACTGTTAGTCTTTAAATTACATTAAGAAACCACCAAACACAATTAGTTAGTGATGATAGAGAGGTGGAGAAAAAAGTGTTCAATCATCATAACTCGTCAGTGAGAGAAACATGAAGGTGGAAGGCGAGTGAGGAATGGAGGCGAGGCATGCATAGCACAAGTCGCATCACTCTCTGGAGAATTGTCGAGCAGAGGACAAACAGAGTCGTGGTGTCATCTGAACAGGATTTCTGCAAGCTGGTGGAAGTGATACTGACGCTCTCAAGTACAAAACACGTGGAGACTATGAGACTACAACTACTCCTCTACTATGCCAGAGCTCGTGGCCACGTGATGAAAAACAAAACCATGATGATGCAGAAAAAAAGGTAAAAAAGTCTCCACATCTTTGTAAATATATTTTCTTAACAATTAAAAAAGAGTTAAATGTGTGTCGTTTTGCTTTATCCTTTTACGAACAGTCAGTGTTTGGAAGAGGAGCTCTGTGCATAGTAGAGCAGGTAATCTATCTGGCGTGGTGGAATAATACTTATCGGATGGTTCCTTGTATGTGTGTGTGAGGTATATACTATGTCTATACCAGTCTGCATACTTTGAGTGTAATCTTATACAAAAATTACATATGCTGTACATTTATGTTATACAGTGGCTATATGTTACACTGCTTCATGGTACACATTATTCTTTTAAGCAGTACAGAAGGAGAGATTTTTCTATGCAAGCGTCAGGTGAGTGAGCGTTTCCCACATACAAGGCTGCGTCACGGCTCTTGCTACCTGCTGGTGATGTGGTCAGCTGAGTAGTCTTCACATAGATGTATGACTGACTGACTGACTGACTGACTGACTGACTGGCTACGCTCGGGTACAGGAGCAGGACACTGAGGGTACCGCGGGTCTGGCGACATAGGGACACGTGGTAGGGTGAAAGGTCTCAGTGTGGAACAGAGTCTACTTTTGGAAGTGAAGGTCACATGGCTTACCGCCGCACCCATGCATGTCAGGCCGCGTCTAGCGCTGAGCCCGTCAGCACGAACATTGCAGTGTGTCTGGTGGACCTTTTCGGCCACGGACCTTGTCTTCAGGGTCGTGGATGAGAGCAACTAAAGGAACCAACAATGTGACAAGAGTCTTATCAAACAATAGCAACAAAACGATAAAAAGTTAAAACAAGTGTGCTTCTCTTAGTCTCATTTTCGTGTGTACGTGTGCATATATATATATATATATATATATATATATATATATATATATATATATATATATATATATATATATATATATATATATATATATATATGCGCGCGCACACACACACACACACACACACACACACACACACAAACACACACGTTGCTGAAGCCATGTATCACTGCAATATTAAATTGTTGTTTTACTGTAGCTTACATATATTTCTTTATTAGACAGATTCTTAAATACTTGTGACATTTATCTATTCAAATGTCTCGTTCTATTAATATATCTATTGATGTTGTTAACTTTCTTACGACACCCTACTATTGATATTACACATGTAATCACACTATGATCTTGTCTATCATCTCTGAAGAGTGAAACGGTGAATACAGCACACGACTTAAGACGCAAAACAATTGTTCTTCTGACCTCCGAGCCTTCAACACAAGGCTGCGGGTCCGCCATGAGCTAATCTGGCGAGAGCAGGAGGGTGACAACTGAGGGCGTGTCGCCACCACTGTCCCGAGAACACCGCCACTGCATGTCGCGGCGGGCGGTGCTCACGAGTCCAGCGAGGATGACACCAAGCTCAACTTCGGACGTTCAGGAAAACTGGGTATCTTCGTTCAGAGTGACTCGTCGCACGCTCTCAACAACAGTATTTCTTAACGTGTTCTCTCGGGAAAATTGCCGCGCTGGATCGAAATCTACGTGAAATTGTCGTAAACTGCTTCCTCAATCGTCCGTAGCGAGTCGCGGGTGTCTCCGAGGCAGAATTTCCTCCCCACGTGAACGTTAGGTGTCATCACGGGTACAGCTAAGGTGCGATAACCCGATGTAGATTTGAATATGTCAACGATGCATCATGACTACAGTTCCTAAATCGTTATCTTTAGCAGCACATGAATAATACTGATGTGTGACTGAGTGTTATACCAATAAGTATTACATAGTATGTCAGGAAAGAGGAAGGTGGGGACAACACTCTGCTGCGGGACACCAGGAACCGCTCACACCTTCACGGCGCCGCGCTATATCCTCACATGGTCCACTAAATGTTCCATCGCCAACACCTTCCGCCTTGAGCCACCGCCGGTGTCAGCACAGCCTCCCACAGCCCCGCCTGGGTTGTGGCTGCAGAGGTGTGCAGTACCGGCTGCATGGCTCAGCTTGGCTAAACACCCTTAACTCTACCTGCTCCAGGCAGGAAAATATTACACTATAATGCAACTCAATAATTACTGTTTTGATAAAATTCCTCTTCCAACAATAACAACATAGCCTACAGTAGCAGTACAACAAATCTGTTCCGGCACCTCGTATTTATATTACCGGGACACTACCTATGAAAAAATAAGTTGCCATCTGACACACTTCAACACTAAGTACACATTCGTCATAGACCTGCCGGGAGGGGTGGCTGCCCAGCTGCTGGACTCCCACACGTCAACCGCTGCTCCTGCCTCAGTCTCCTCACGTGGCTGTTCTCGCCCTCTTCTTCACGAGCTGTTTACATTGACTTCCTTCACTACGCTTTAAACATGCCACCTCGGACCGGGCCTGGGCTTCTCCCTTCTCATGCCACGTGCCTTCTCTGGTGGACACTGACTGGGGGCTGAGGGTCGAGCAGACAACCTAATCTCTAAGCACAACACCTCCAGGCCTCTTCCTCAACCCTAGTTAAGCTCATTACCCTCTGGGGACAGTGACACAGAAGCAAACATTGTGACTCTTAACAAAGAACACTTGCGACCTACCTTGATACCAACTCAAGCATCTTGTCTAACGAATTACCAAGACAAAGAGACGCAGACAGGAGAGTAAGCTTATACGCATTGGGCGAGGCTGGACTCAACACACCGAACATCGAATGGGATGGATTCTTTCTCCAGGCAATGGATTATATTAAGAAGAGTTATAAGACGGCCAGTTGTGAGTGCATTGAACACGATACTGAAGAAGAACGAGGTCACTGGATAAGAATGAGTGCGTATTGAAAATGAACACAGGGAAGAATGAAGCCTCGTGGGCCGTCTGTATCTCACGCCACTCTGCTCACTCAAACCCTTTTAACAAGTAACATTTCTAACATCTGCATCATCAATATTTACACTCTCGTACCTTTCAAAATATAGTTATTCATTTTTAATTCTGGAAAATTCCACAAATCAGGGAGTGAGTGTTTAGATAAAAGAGGCTTAGCGGCCCTGAGAGCGGGAGTGAACTGAGACGGGATGGTGCGCCGATATAGAGGATCAAAGACTTTGGAAACATTGGTCATTCACACGTCAGGTTCCAACCTTCCCGTTTACAGCGAATAATGGGCATTGTCCTGATGTCTCAGTGTGGAGGAGAAAATTTAATTGTTCATTTTTTCATTAAAGTGGTGACAAGGATAAGGTCTCCACTGCTGGGGTGAGAACACGAACACCGAGCCTTGAACGTCACGGAGAAGAAAGATGTTCCTTTCCTTGAATGGCAGCCTCACCACAGGCCTGCAGCCACCTCCGGCTGCAGGCTCACGGCCATGCCCGCTCATCGTCATCTTTGTTCGATTCCATCCACCGTTTCCTTGTGGTGTTCAAGGCTCGGCCTGCTGTCCTCGGCAGGGAGTGGAGAACACCGTTAAAGGTTTGTGCGTGGCGCGGGGGGCGGGCTGCCGCCTCCCTCTTTGGAAGCCTTGGAATAGTAACATTTTCATCACTGCAATTTAGTATTGCTGAGCAACACAGTGTTAACATTCCTGGGAGCGTACTTTACCTCAACAAAATTTCATAAATTTATCAATTGCTTTCATGAAAGCTACTGTTATGTGAATACCCATATATATGTTTATATATATGTACTAACAATAAAACAGTAGAACATCCTATCATTCTAAAATATGATTTTGCAATAAATAGTATATACGGACTGATATATTTATATATGTACATTATATATTATTGTGTGATTTGTGTAATGCACTTCAATTGTATTTTCCATTGGGTCTCTAAAACAACAATGACAGACGTCTTCCTCCCTGTTCATTTCTTACTAAAATAAACAGTAAAAAAGTAAAAGCTAACACATAATAACCTGCGGGAGTGTTGGTCGCCGGCACTGGCGAGGACGGGGCCGCCCACCTCTCCGCCCCGCCGGGCCTCGCCGAGCCTCGCCCTCCCACTTACCTCGTATATTTCAGAAACAAACAAAACCTACTCTTCTTTCATTTCATAATGAAACAGGTTATTGTATTTTGATTCTTCAGTAGTACGGAAGACTGACAATGGGCTGCTGTGGCGGCTGGGCTCTTCTCAATTCTCAACTTTATAATACGACTTATTTCCTTTACCAACAGGGAATTTCAACAGGTGGCGCAGGACGCAGTGTTCAGGTGGTGACAAGCGACAAGGCGAGCGGCGCGCTGTGGAGCCTCGCCTCTCGGTGGCGCTCGACTTGCGGCGGCACGCGAGGCAGGCCAGGCACGCACGGCGAGGAGCAGACACGTCCTGCCGCCGCCACCACCACGCAGACGCCATTGTTAGCCTTCCGTGCATGTTAGGGGAATATTTGATGTTCTAACAAAATAGATTAGGTAAAATAATCCTACAAAAGTACAAAACCTATGTACACGACATGTATGCAAGGTTGTGGTGGCCGGGTCACCTTTAGTGCTTTCTTGCTATGATATTCACGAACTCTGTGGAAGGAAAACCCTTTGTCAGTAACAACACTACAAAATTTACTCATAAAAAAGAAAAGAGAGAAAAAGACACTCAAGAGGATATATTAGTTATCAAAAACTTTAATGTTATCGCAATCGCAAAACTGAAAATGATTTATCAAAACATTTACATTGTTATTAAAAGGGAGGTGAAGAGGAGATATTAGTATAACAGGAATGCAACTATACTACTACTACACTAGGTCTGCCGTGAATTACTTCAAGTACATTCAAGAAAATTTTCAAAGCTATTTAAAAGAAACAAAATCAAACATGAAAATTCGTAAAAAAGTCTACGGTAAAAAGTGCACATTAGGAAAAAGGGCAACAGAACGAGGGGAGAAAGAGTAAGGTGCGATCAGGTGAAGTGGGAAGTCACTGTGTCTTACCCTCATAATTAACCCTCCCGTCTCCATTGGGGGCTGCCTCCTTGATCATATCCTCCACCTCCTGCTCGGACATCTTCTCTCCCATACTGGTCATGACGTGGCGCAACTCGGTCGATGAAAGGTACCCAGAGTTCTTCTTGTCAAACACCCTGCAAGAGGAAGGTTAGGTTGAAGCGCGTGGTGTTCATGTGTGTGTTTTAAGGTAAGAGGGGGAAGCTGGCCAACGGCAACAAAACAATGAAAATAAAACATTAATTTGTCAGTCTCCTAAAAGTTCAAAAGAATGATCCGAAAGACAGGGATAAAATGTTTTGAAATTAAATTAAAGTCAAGTCATTGGAAGCTGGGAATATAAAAGCAGGTAGGGAGTTTCAGAGTGTGCTTACCGCGTGTTTATATAATTGGCCATCGTATTGTCCATATTTGAATGATTTTTTTTTCATCCCTTCAGTACTGGAGCACACTTTTACCACAAGTTTTGGGTGTGATTAGACTATTTCATTGACATTAGGAAAGGTCTACGAGATCAGCAGATTAATGGCCAGAGTCTGTGCTATTTTGATCCGCACATGAGTTTCTGAAGTTGTATACAATTGACAGATGAGCAGAATAAATTATAAAAAACTCAGCTTTCTAGAACTGAAGGGGTTTAACCTTTTGAAACTGGCACCTCACTAATCTTTTATTCTCTCTCTAGTTCTTTTTGTTACCCATTTTGTGCTCGTCTTGCATAAAAAACGAAAAGATTAAAAAGATAAATAAGGATAGGATTTTTGTCTTGTGTTTTATTCCCTTCTCCTCTTACTGTGCTTGGTCCACTTGTAATAAAGGTTCATCTTACACACCACTTTGGTATCTAAATAATTCCAGTTGTCAGTATTTGAATTTGAAAAGAAGGATTTTTTAACATTTTTCTGTGTGTAATCTTACTTACTCCACCTCTTTCTTTGTTTTATGCAAGGCCTTTTTTTATATTTAATGGGATAAAGTTATTCATTCACTGACATCCGTGTTTGCGTTACATATCTGGCCAATCACACTTTTAAATTTTCATTATTCCCTTTCTATTTGCCCTAGATTACTTCCTGCATCCTACACTCTTCCTGTTAATATGCCATACACTTCTAAATATGTATCTATTTACTTAACATCTTCAGTTCAAAAGCAATCTATCTATTCCCCTTTGTTTAGCATTTATGTTTAGTTTTCATTATTGCTGTCCTTCTCTCATACACAGCCAGATATACCTCACCTACAAATATTACCTGCCCTCCCTTTACTCTCCCGGTCACTCTTACTCTTCCCTTCAACTTACAACCCTAATGATAAACCCTCGTCCATTTCTATCTCTTATACTGTGCAATATACTAAGGGCCGGGGAGGAAAGGATATTGTTCTATCTAGGCTCATGATAAGTAGAAGTTTGCTTGGAATAAAGATGTGTTGGCAATGGCAGAAAAAAAAGAGAGGCGGGAGTTGGGAGCAGGAAAAGAGATGTTGATACTTTGAAGTGACTGAATTACGAAGAACCAACTCATGAAACTGGAAGACCAAAAGAAGTGACCTTGGAAAGATGCAAGGTGCTTCTCCTCCTCTCTTCTCCTCCTCCTCCCACCTCAGCATCACCAACTCCTTCTCTTCCTTCTACTTTCCCTCCATTACCATCATTACCACCACCACCACCACCACCACCAAAAAAAGTGACCTTGGAAAGATGGAAGGTGCTTCTCCTCTCCTCTCCTCTTCTCCTTCCAGTCAGCATCACCAACTCCTACTTTCCCTCCATTATCACCACCACCACCACCATCACCACCTTCTCCTAATTCACCTGGCCATCGATTGCTACTCACTTGAAAGCCTCCTTCAGCTCATCTTCGTTGCCGATGTCCTTCAACTTCTTACTCATCATCTGCAGGAACTCATTGAACTCGATGATCCCTTCCCCGCATGTCTCCACCTCACCCATCATCTTCCTCAGCTCCGTCTCTGTGTAACGAGGGAGAAAAGAGAGAGTCAGTCAGTCAGTCATAGGAGCGACGGTGGAGTGTGCGTGTATGAGATGGTGTTTGTTAAAGTGAAGGGGGAGGGGAGAGAGAGAGAGAGAGAGAGAGAGAGAGAGAGAGAGAGAGAGAGAGAGAGAGAGAGAGAGAGAGAGAGAGAGAGAGAGAGAGAGAGAGAGAGAGAGAGAGAGAGAGAGGGAGAGAGAGAGAGAGAGAGAGAGAGAGAGAGAGAGAGAGAGAGACTTTATCTTTCATTTCCCTTTCAAGAGAGCGACAAACTGCAATGAAAAGAAGAATAATGGAAAGCACAAATATTTCACACACGCCCTGACAGCGACATAAAATACAAACACACACACACACACACACACACTACTACCACTACTACTACTACTACTACTGACGAAAAGTTGGAGAGATAACACAATACGAGTACCGTCGGGAAATCAGCCACGTGGAAACTGTTATTCTCAACTTTACACATTACACACAAGTTCATGATTCTTAATACTGGAACTATTAAGGAAAAACGGTGAGGAAGAGGAGGAGGAGGAGGAAAAGAGGAGGAGGAGGAGGAGGAGGAGGAGGAGGAGGAGGAGGAGGAGGAGGAGGAGGAGGAGGAGGGAAACATACCAGAGGGTCGCTGGCCGAGGGAGCGCATCACTACTCCCAGTTCTGCAGTGGTGATCATGCCGTCCTCATCCTTATCGAAGAGCATGAAGGCTTCCTTGAACTCCGCCACCAGATCGTCCGTCAAGCCGTACTCAACCTGCAGTGGCACAAGCTGGTGAGTGGGAGGAGCCAGGGAGAGGAATGCATAGATATTTCTTTTTCTTTCTTTATACAATGTGGGCTTTTCATGGGAATTTATGGGCCAAAGGAGACCACCCAATGAAGACCTCCTATCTGAAAGCCCACCCATTTGGGAGCTGTTACCCCGAGTGGATGCCCAATCTTTACTCAGACCGTGGCCAGGATTCGAACCCGTGCGCTCGGGGATCCCAAGGCCCCCAAAGAGGGGGAAACCGGCCAAGGGTATCATAAGTAATGCAAATAAAAAGCTCACTAATTTGCCAGTTCCCTTAAAGATCAAAAGTGTTAGTCAAAAGTCAAGGAAAAATGTCTTCAATAGAGTCAAGTCATAGGAAGTCATATATGAACCAAATTGTCTTTCTGCGTTTCAAGACAGTTGCTCCTGACTTTCGGCTAACTCTTTGACCTTTAAGGGAACTGGCAAACTAGTGGGCTTTTTATCTTCATTGTTTTTGTTGCCCTTGGCCAGCTTGCCTCTCTTGCATAAAAAGACCTTGTGACTATGAGGTAGAGAACAAGGTTAAGAAATCCTTCACCCATTGTTTTTCTATTATTTTTAGGGGTATTTACTATTCTTATTCTTTTAAGAACGTGTGTGTGTGTGTGTGTGTGTGTGTGTGTGTGTGTGTGTGTGTGTGTGTGTGTGTGTGTCCTTTCCTCATTATCCAGTGACCTTTAACAGCACGTAGGAAGGAGGTCAGCCAAACTCATCCATCCAAGCACACCCTTAAATTAATTCCAATAATCCCCTTCACCTGAGTGGGTCTCCATAATGGAGTGGTCTTCTATATTGGCGCCGTCGCCCCGGGCTAACGTGGCCGCCACGGTATTTGCGGCATTTCATGTAAACGCATTATCATATCAGGCACAGCTTTAATTAATCGTTTAAGCAAATTAATAAACCACGCAAAGAGGAAAATTAGGAACATTTCATTGCAAAAACATAAAGAAAACGCCCTATGTGAGAGAATGTCTGAAAAATAGTTAAACTGCAATAAAAGCAACGACTGAATATTCACAATTATCAAAGATCAAACCTTCATTGGGATAAACGAGAAACGCTACAGTGAAGACAGTGTGTAAAGGAAGGAACACCACCACCACCACCACCACTACCAACAACAACAGCAGCAACAGCAAACTAACAAACAGAGAAACACCGACGACTCATTAAGCTTAACTTGGCGGACAGGCACACCTCTCTCTCCTCACTTCCTGATAGACGTGACCAGTAATCGTTTGTGTGGATTGCCTGTGAGAGTGATGCTTGCTGGTTGACAGGAGACTCATTATCTTTTGACAGATCAGACAATTGAATGGAATTAGAGCCACATTATTTTCCAGCTTCTCTTCTACTTTTCAGATTGCTCTTGTTGAAGCTTCACGATTTATTAATCCCTTCAGTACTGGGACACATTTCTCACCGTGAGTTTTGGGTGTGACTAGATGATCCTATTGACATTATGAAGGATCTATGGAGGTCAGAGGATTAATGGCCAGAGTCTGTACTATTTCAATCCCGATATGAGTTTCTGAAGCTGTATAATATCGCCAAGTAATGAGTAAAATGAATATAAAAAACGCATCTCAGTACTGATGAGGTTAAGAATCACCTCTGTGGCTTTGGAAAAATACTAATACATAATAGATTCTGAATACGTAACTCGATCTCACTTACCAGATCTATAGTGACAATGAGGTCGTACTGTTGGTGTTTGAGGCCCTTCTTGCCCTTCTTCCCGCCCTTCACCTGCACCTTGGATGGCGCCTGCTTCACCTGTGTCTTCTGGGCGCTGGGCTTGGCGACTTGCTTGTTGTTGTTCTTGGAAGGCGTTCCTCCTTTCTGGACGGCAATCCCCTTCCCTTGCTGACTCTTGGGTACTGCGTCGACGGAGCCACTCTTACTGCGGGCCTGCGGGAGGATACACGGCTTAGTATGTGGTGGGAGGGAAGGGAGGAAGATTACAAAACAGCCATACAGGGAAAAAGAGCAT
The DNA here is from genome assembly GCA_020233015.1 of Callinectes sapidus. NCBI lineage: Eukaryota > Metazoa > Arthropoda > Malacostraca > Decapoda > Portunidae > Callinectes > Callinectes sapidus. The sequence continues at coordinate 4,804,861 of CM035195.1, read as the reverse complement.
TATCGGGACAGACTCTCTTGAAAATAATGATATTGAACGTACATTGACAACAGTGTATACATTTTGGGCAATGTGAGGAACGACATGGGAAGAAAATGAAAAGAAAAAAGAATTAAAATCCCAAACAGTGAGAAGAATGAAAAAATGAATGAATAAATAATGGAAGAAGAATGGAATAAGAATGAAAGAAGAAGACAAACAGTGAGAATAAGGAACACACCAGGGAAGTACTGTTTCAGCTTATTTCAAGAACAAGAGGTGTTGGGGAAGGAAGCAATGAAGCAATATAAATGAAGAAGGAAAGGAGATGGGAACGAAGGCAGAAGGCACCAGCGAAGGGAGGTGAGTGGGTAACAATGTGAATGAAGGAAGTAGAGAGGCAGAGATAAAGGGAGAAGTGAGGAAGGCGAGATGAGCTGTAAGAGGGAGTGAATGAGAAGTTATATGAATGAAAAGGCGGAGGCAAAGATAAAGGGGAAGAGGAAGGGAAGACAGGGGAGAAACTAGGAAAGGGAGGAGTGAGAAACAAGATGAATGAAAGAGACGAAGGAGATAAACTGACTGAAAGGAGAAGGGAAGGAAAGGGGAGATAGATAAATGGAGAGAGAAAGAGAGGAATGAGAAAAGCAGTGAAGGATGGGAAGGAAACAAACATAAAAACAGGAGAAGGGAAGAGAAGGGGAGGTGAGCAATAATTATGGTAACAAGGAGGAGAGGAGGGAGGAGACAGGTGAAGGTGTTAATGGTAAAGAGGGAGGAGGAAGCGAGGTAATTACTCATTAGGAGAAGGACAAACGACGACACCCAGATGTGAAAATTAAGCGAGTATGCAAATAAATTCAAGAAGAACCATCGTACATGTTGAATATTCTTTTGAAATCTGAGGAGCAAGAAAAAATGAGGCACTATATGAAAACATTTTTTGATCGATATGCATATACTTTTTACATTAAAATTCCTCTTCATTTTTCATGATTTGAGCATCTGTAATCTAGAAGGATAATCTTTAATTGCAAAAAATCCTGAAACTTCCTTTAAAGTCTGGATTTTGAGAGAGAGAGAGAGAGAGAGAGAGAGAGAGAGAGAGAGAGAGAGAGAGAGAGAGAGAGAGAGAGAGACGGTGACCTGACGTTTAAGAGAGCGAAGGAAGGAGTGAAGGGAGTGTGGGAGACGAAGGAAGGCCAGGCACTCAGACCAGGCACTGGGAGGCTGGCAAGGAGGCTTTGAAGTGCCACCATCAAAGTCCAGCGCAGAACCAAAGGGAAAGACTCGCACATTGCCCCGTGGTTCTGGCCGGGGCTCGATGCCAAGTGAACAGGTAACCGGAAGTGCAAAACAGCGAAAAAAAAAAAATAATAATAAATAAAGAAAAAAGATGAACACAGATAAGAAAGAAAACGAAAACGAAAAGTTGAATAGAATAACAGTGAAGTGAAAGGATGAATATTGTGAAAGGAGAGACGAACTAGATAACAGATGAATGAACTAAAAAGTGAACAAATTAGCCAAATTAAGAAGTTTATGGGGGAGTAAAGGGAGAGATGAACAGATAACTAGTCATTGAGGAAGAGAAGAAACGAAAGGAGAAGAAGGAGGACGCAGAAGATCGTTAAGAAAAAACAACATGAAAAAGAAGGAAGCGAAGTAAATAAAAAAAAAATAAAGAGGAAAGAATACAGGGAAGAAAACAAAGACAAGCGAGAAGAGATGGTGAAAATGAGGCATAAAAGAAGCGACTGTAGTTTCCAGAGTAGTTAACGCCTCTCTCTCTCTCTCTCTCTCTCTCTCATTTTCTCTACGCACACATCCTCCCATTTTCTCACATTTCACTCTGCCTTGTTATTTTCCCTCTTCTATAC
>CM035195.1:4774290-4787792 GCA_020233015.1 Callinectes sapidus | reverse complement strand
ATAATAATAATAATAATAATAATAATAATAATAATAATAATAACAATAATAATAATAACAATAATAACAACAACAACAACAATAATGGAATATAAAGGAATTGAGACACAGTAAACAATCTTAACTTATATAAGCAAAACTGCGACCTTTATACTCTCTCTCTCTCTCTCTCTCTCTCTCTCTCTCTCTCTCTCTCTCTCTCTCTCTCTGTGTGTGTGTGAAATATTGATTCAGTAGTTTCTGTTTTCCCTTGACTGATTCTCAAGCAGGGATGTGTTTACTTTCCTTAATGAGGCTTATTCACACCGTCTTCAAATCCACACGTTTAGGTAAATCTCTCTCTCTCTCTCTCTCTCTCTCTCTCTCTCTCTCTCTCTCTCTCTCTCTCTCTGTAATTGTAACCAGCATCCTTTTAATCACAACGTAAAACACAAACTGAATTACATTTTCTTGATGTATCTCCTAGTATTTTTTCTTTAACTTGTTTATCCTTTAGTTGGGTTTTCATTACCGTGTTAATCTCAACCTCAAAAAAACTTGTGAATTAATGTGTTCCTATGTAAAGAAAACTCCATTACTAGTTGTTTGTTATATTATTTGCAATTTACGTATGGCAAAGTAGATATAAGGGACTGGTACTTGCGTAGGCCTTTGTTTTACTACCTTTTTCTATCTTTTTCACCTTTTTTTCCACCTTTCCATGTTTTTTAACCTTTTTCCACCTTTCACTCAGTTTTCTTCCCTTCTTCCATGAAAAAAGAAAGACACAGACACAAACAACATATCACACCACCACCACCACCATCACAACAACAACAAAACCAGCGTCTCTCCAATCTTGATCTTAAAATCTAAACAACACAACCACTACAGCCTCCCAATAACCCACCATACACGACAAAGAAGAAGAAGAAGAAGCAGAGCACCTCGCCAAACATCATCTGAGCCATTCACAAAGCACACACACTTGAAATCAGCGGTGAATAGCCACACAGTCGTACCTATTAGACCATTAGTAATACCCACTGCCTTGCGCTCCCATTACCTGTACTTACACTCATTAACCTTGGCCATTAACAACGCACCACCAGCTCATCACCAGGGGAAAGTGAGGGCGGCTTAGACTCAAAACAAATGAAGCACGGTGGAGGCTGCGTGGTGATGAATAGAGAGAGAGAGAGAGAGAGAGAGAGAGAGAGAGAGAGAGAGAGAGAGAGAGAGAGAGAGAGAGAGAGAGAGAGAGAGAGAGAGAGAGAGAGAGAGAGAGAGAGAGAGTGGAGAAGACATGAAGTGAGGAAGACACGGGGCCAAGATTAATCACTTCCAAAATGATGAAAGGATGAGGGACATGACACAGTGAGATGAGTGGGCAGGTGTGGAGGGCAGCGGACAAGGCAGGTGTGTGTGGGTGTTCTGACTGACCCTTTCCTTTCCCTAACTTCAAGCTTTTCTCCTTCACCCTTTCTTTTCACATCTTTGGCCTTCTCTCTCTCCCTGTGTTTTCCTTTTTTTCTTCCTTGAACACCACTGTCCTATTCTTAACTCATAGAATTTGTTGTAGTAGTATAGTTACATAGACAGCCTCATTAGGTCAAGTAAAGCTGTCTGTTCTTTCCTTTGTATTCCTAAAAGCATGCTAAGGAAGCCACTGATAACCCGACTGCAGTTCCATTTTAAGAGCTGTTTTACATTTTAACAACTAAATTACAAGTACTTTACAGTATTCAGTTAGAAAAAAAATGAAGGAAAAACTAATGAAAATGAATAATGAATACTTCTTATACATTTGCCAACCAACGCATAACTAATAGAGCACAGTCTCCTTAAGCCCATTAGCAAACGGTGAACACACACACACACACACACACACACACGAACAGCTAATAACAGCACCCCTCACGCAATATTTTATTCGCCAACGTCCTCGATTCTTGTGAAGTAAAATTATGCTAAAAGGTCCCTTGGGTGGTATATAATGTATCACTGTTCTCCCCTCCTCCCACTCCCTCTCTCTCTCTCCATGCTTCCCTGCCTGCCAGCCTGCCTGCCTCTCCCACGCTCCCAGCTTCCCTCCCTCCCTGCCCGCCTCACACACACTCACCTGGGTAATGAGAAAGGCCTCTCTAAAGCTGAGGTAGTTGCAGGTTACAGTGTGTGTGTGCCTCACCTGACCCAAGAGAGAGAGAGAGAGAGAGAGAGAGAGAGAGAGAGAGAGAGAGAGAGAGAGAGAGAGAGAAGGAAATGAAAGAGAAAGAGGAAAGTGTGTCCAGAAAAGGTGTTGAAATGAGGGAATAGATGAAAGAGAGGGAGAGAGGAAATGGTTGAGAGAGAGGAGATAAAAAAGACCGGACAGGAGGAAAGGGTAACAGAAAGGGAAGGAGGAGGAGGAGGAGGAAGATGAGGAAGAAAAGGAGGAGCAGGAGGAGGAGGAGGAGGAGGAGGAGGAGGAGGAGGAGGAGGAGATGAATGAGCAAGGCACCCCAAGCCACATTGGAAGCAAAAGGTTCACTTTATGGTATTTTAAAAGGAAAAAAAAAAGAAAAAGAAAAAAAAGAAGTTTGGGCTTGACTTTACCACCCACTCCTCTCTCTCTCTCTCTGGGATGCAATTTCCATCAATTTTATTCCCCTCTATATCTCTACACCAACTTTTTTCCCCCTTCAGTACCTGACCCATTCACTTACTGCTGATTCTATTTACTTTCCGACTCACCCTTATCGTCTCCACCTGTAGCCTTCATCTGCCTCGTGCCACTCCACCCACTCCCTCTCCACCACTTCCACTCCCTGCAGCGCTGACGCAAATAGACTGTCGATGGAGCAAACAAGTGATGCGTGGAGTTTGTCGGATAGAAAGAGACTATTGAAGGAATTGGCCGAGAAGAGATCGAGAATAGGGCGTTATGTTGATCTAAAAGTGTCAAGGGAAGGCTTAGTGAGGTATATACAGTGTGTTATAACTGGTTTAGACAATAAGGGGTGAAATGTTAGCTATTGGGTTGGGATTTACGTAAGGAATGGGTGTATTCATTCATTCGTTTCTGTAGTAAACTCTGGAACTTCCTACCGGCTTTTGTATTTCCAACTTTCTATGACGACTTTGTTTGAGAAGGTTTTAAGACATTTTATCTCTGTCTTATGGCTAACTCTTTCGGACCTACAAGGGGACTGGCAAATTAGTGGGCTGTTTTTATTGTCCTATGTTGCCCTTGGCCCGCTTCCCCTCTTACATAAAAAGTCTCGCAGTCACAACGAGTCTTGAAACTTCAATTAATCTTTACGAGACTTCTTGTTACGCTTCATAAAACTTGCTTAGGACAAACTGAAACATTATTCCCAAGTTTTAACGTGCGAACCAGTGAGTCATGAGCCACGAGTCAACGGTTCTGAGCCTCACTTTAACATATCGGTCCGAACAAACCGAGTCACTGTTCCGAAAACTTGATTAAGGAGTTAGTGGGAGTCATGAGGCACGAGTCAATGGCGCGAGGCTTCACTTCACCCCCGCCAAGCCCTTCCCTTTAGTCTCCACTGATAAATACATGACGAGCCAGACAAGCGGTGGGGCACCTCAATTGATTTTCGTCTCTTGAAATTAAAGCTGAGAGTCATGTCTGTCTGGGAGGGTGAAAGAGAGGGGGGCGGGGGTGAAGTGACCTGACCCGCCGTGCTTCTGACCTAACTGATATGCCTGACTCACGCTGGGCTGACTACCTGACTTGACCTAACCTGCCTGCCGCCTCGACTAATCCTCTGTTGCCGCCAACCTGCCTCTTGTCGCGTCTATCACACTGCCTCACTGCCTCCTCCTCCACCACCACCACCACCACCACCACCACTTCCTGCCGCGGTTGTTGAGGATTGAACATTTCACGCGATTATGAAGGTCGCACCCAAACCAAAGCCTCGCCACGCTGCTGTGAGTGTTGTGGATACGCAGGAATGTTGCAGATGTGTGTCCTTCCTGCTCACCAACACTTCTGGCGCGTAAATGATTCGTGTTATCTTCTTCTTGGTGATTGTCTGCGTGGTGCGGTGATTTATATGTGATTGTATGGCTTGGTTTGCTCTCTCTCTCTCTCTCCATCTATCTATCCGTTCGCATCCTTGTTTCTAAAACGAATGAACTTTGAATAAAAAAAAGTTGACATTCTATTGCTCAATAATATATATTTCTATTTCGTAAATATTACACTTATACATTGACAAAAATTACTCGCAGGGGCGCGGAGCGTTTCCATATGCAATCAGCAAACGGTGAGTGTTCGCGCTCGTAAAGAATTCTGTCCATAAACATTCTATACATTTAACATTCCAAAACATTCGCGTTTTTAAGTAATTGCGGTCGTAAACACTCGCATTCTTTAAAATATTATTGCTGGGTATTTATATTTCAAATAATTATCCTTATGAATATTGATAAAAATCGTTTTCCCAAACATCTGACTCGCAACACACTCAAATTTTTACCATTCACTTCTGTCAGCTTTCAGGTTACGAAACATTCCATTTTCTCGGCATTCGTGATTCGTGAATAAAATGTTCATTCACAATATCAAACAACATCATTCGCAAACATTCGAATCTTATCTTCTCTTCATAAACGACACATTTTTCTTTGCATCAACTTTCTCAATCTCAAGAAACATTTTGATTTAAAGAATATCAACGCGCTTGAGAACAACATTCCCTAAGATTCAAATTCCAAAGCATAGCCGGTAAAAACCTAGTGATATCAGCGATATTTAAACATTCACGTCTAAAACAGATTAAGTCGCCAACGCTACACTACCTTTAACAATGGCGTATCAAAAATCACCTTTCCAGAATATCTACCAATTCTCAAGCTTTAAGTGTTGTAGGCACCGCACGTTCCCGTCCTAAAAAGAGTGAAATAAGTTTGTCAAGGTATGGAAAACTTCAATACTCATTCCAATGGGGATCTTCCTTTCATCTCAATCGCGAATCCTTAAAAAATGACAAATAATACTTTCTTAGAAGAGCGAAGTCAACCTGCCTTCAAAACTCATTCCAATTATGTTCTTTTGCTTCAATAAAATAAATCTGTACAAAACTTGATAAATAATACTTTTTAGAAGAGCAGAAGACGTAAGATTGAGAGAAGACGCTGAACCGAGAATACCACGTGTAGACCTGATGGCTTCTTAATAAATTTTCTAATATATTTATGTAATGGAGATGTATGGCCTGGCAATCTAAAAAAAAATGGTAACTTATAGAGTATCAGCAGAACAGATGACGCAAGACTGAGGGAAGGCAATAGATACAATGGTAGTGAGTGTGGCATGCTGCGCTACCATTGGCCGTGAGTGGAACATTAAGCTAAGGTCACTGGCACTCTCGCAGTCTCGACCCTGAAGCCTTCATGTGTGTGTACCATCAGGAGGTTGCTGGTTGTATAACTTACTTTTTTCTGGCGGTACCGCACGCACAGGTACACGAGGCAATTAAATGTTACATACACAAAGGAGAAGCTTGCGTCTCGTAGTAAAGGAAAATAGAAGGTGGATGTATAACCCGTGATTACAGGCAAAGATAATTACGTTGTTCAGAGTAGATGGAGGGAATTACATAACATAAGATAAATAGAAAGACACAAGAAAATTGATAAATGAAAGAAACATATAAGAAAGAAAAAACTAAACACATAATATAAAAATGGAGAAATATACTTTGATTACAATGCAGGCTAAAATAAGAAGAAAAAAAGAAAAAAGAAAACTACACATATGGAATAGTGATCCAAAACTACGAAGCAGAAATAACAATGTACAACGCTAACCAAACCTCCCCCGCAGTAATAATAACTCTCAACGTAATTACCAAACATTCATACTGTCTTGCCTCTCTTTGATTACTTTACAGGCAGTGACGAGTGGAGCAATGCTGAGAAGGGGAAGAGGAAAAGCAGAGAGCAGCAGCTTTGTCTGGGTATCAAACACTATCATCTGTGTGCGCCATTATCCTTGTAGCTCAGACTCGTTAGACAGGAATGAGGACTTCGTATTGATTGAGTGGATTTTGTGCGGGCTAACTGTATGCAATCTCTCTCTCTCTCTCTGACAGCTCACCAATAAAGTTTCGTACCTTTTACTCGTATCTTGTTTTCATCAATATCAAAGACAAGTTTCTACCATCAACCATACTCTCTCTCTCTCTCTCTCTCTCTCCCCTGACGAGGCCACGCCCATTTCCAGCCCCACTCTCGTGTAGCAAAAGAAAGCTAAAAAACACAGACAACAGGTCCTCTGGGAGTCTTTCCGTTCACTGCCTCGTCGCTGGCTAAGTGTTTGTTCAGTATATATTTGCCTGCCACCGCTCAGCCAGAAAATTTGCGTTCCTGTCTCCTATCGATTCTGTAAAATGATTTATTGCTTTTTCTCTCAAGATTGAGTTTTTTTTTATGTGAGAGGGGAAAGCTGGGGAAGGGTAACAAATTTAATGAAATAAAAAAAGCCCATTAGTTTGCCATTCTCCATAAAGGTTCAATAGAGTTAACCATAAAAGCAGGAACAAGTGTCTTCCATATCTCTTTCTTTATGGTTTTTGCTCTATTCCTCGGTAAATTTTTAGGTGAAGTAAAACAATGTGCATGAAAATAATAGATAAAAAATAGTGTGTTCTGGTGTGTGAAATGTCTATTGCTTTCTTTCTTTCTTTCTTTTGCCGTATGAAATTTACTGGTGAGGTTCATTCTTTCCTGCAGGTGCTTATTCTCCTTCAGGGAATTGTAGGGTACGCCCCCCAAAAAAGAAGGTAAGAATTGGCGGTGCAGTGCAGCAGTGAAGTTGATGTATTGCTATAATTCTGCTCTGAAATATACTAGCTGGGGTGATTCTTTTCTTTTTTTTTTGTCTCAAGGTTCTTATTTTTCGCGCAATTTTCAGGATGGACGCAAAGAATAAAAAAAGAAAGAAGAAAACCAAATAACCATGTCATTCTAGTGAGAAGGTTTGATAAAATAGCTATACTTTCCTATAAAACTGACTATAAAGTTGACTAATTGAATTGACTTGATTATATTTCGCTAAAGGTTCTTCTTATACTTCACTGGCAATTTGCAGGAAGCCCGGAAGAAAAAGAAAACTTTAAAAAAATCAGCTTGGCAGGTAAGGTTGACAGGCGAAATAAATCTCCGGCGTCCACCTCAACGTTAATGAAATATAAACTTTGCAGCAGGGAAGGTCAAAGTAAGATTTTAAGGGTATGTTGAGGTAAGACCCGTGGTGCGTTGCTGTGAGGGAAGCGTGTGGCCCCAGAAACAGGAACCTTGATAACACCACCTCCTTGGCACCCCATGGCCATGAAACACCTGTTGTTGGCTAATGAGCAAACCACAGACAAGGCTTTGACTCAATACAGGAGTAGGTTCCCTTCACTGCAGATCAAAGGTACCTATTAACAGCTTCCGGTGTATTATCTTTACCTTTTTTTTATAGATTGGCTGAAATTACTAGGATTTCAACTCTTTATTCTCGACAACAAAAGTACTGCACAAGATCTTTAAAGGAACTATGAGGAAGGAAAGTAGATTAACCTTTTCAGTTTCTATCACAAGTTTTAGGTGTGATTATATGATTTTATTGATATTAGGAAGGGTTTATGGAAGTCAGAAGATTAATGGCCAGATTATTCATCGTTTTAATACCAACATAAGTTTTGTAAAGCTGTATAAAACTGCCAAATAATAGACAAAATGAATATAAAAATGCGTCTCAATACTGAAGGGATAAAAAATACTGAAGACTAAAGCTGAGGTCAGTAGCTGTAGGGAACGGAAATAGAGAAAAGAAGATTACGAGGTGAAGGGAGACAGTGAGATGCAGCTTTCCCGGTGACTCGTATTACCTGTGTTACCTTTATAATTAGTGTGATTACCGCAGGCGGATGTGCATCAATTACCTGTCAGTGCCGTGAGTATAAGTATCATTAGCAAGAGTGGCCGTGAGCTCACCTCGTATCCACACCTACCCTTACTTCCCCTGCCCACCTGTCACCCTCCTTCTTCCCCATTCCACCCTGGCACCCTTCTCCACTCCCTTGCCTCCCCTGCCTATCTGTCACCACCCCCCAGTCCTTCCAGCCTTCACCACCCCTGATACCCCCTTCCTTGCGTGTCAGAAGTGAGGGCGGGAGGGCAGTCACCATCCTACTAGTTGACTTACTGCCGGTCATCGTGATTACCTGGCGCATGCAACCACCTGGCGACTGTCCACCAGGGAGCACCGTGGCACAAGAGGGCTGCCCCGTAAAGTGGTTCTCGTGACCTAACCAAATTAACGTTGCTGAAGTGGATTATCGTTAAAAAGACGGACACACGCCGCTCATGCACGTTCGTCTTTCTATGTGTGGGTGTTTTTTTAGTTAATTTTGCAGTTTTTATGCTGAGAAATTATCGATTTTTTTTATTTGTTTGGTCTAAATGTGTGTTTATAATTGAGTTTCTTTAATATGTGGACTGTGGTTTAGCTGAATTTCAATATGTGTTAGTTTTTAGTGAGTTTCGTTCTTTACGTTTTGGGAAATATTGTGATGTGCTGAAAAGAAAACTGTGGGAAATAAACTATCTATTTATCTATCTATCTGTGTGTTTCTGGTTTTGTGAATTTTTTAGTGTTCTCCTGTGTGTGTGTGTGTGTGTGTGTGTGTGTGTGTGTGTGTGTGTGTGTGAGCTTGTTGGCTTACTTGCTTGCTTTGTATGCTAGTTTACTTATCTACGTCTCTCTCTCTCTCTCTCTCTCTCTCTCTCTCTCTCTCTCTCTCTCTCTCTCTCTCTCTCTCTCTCTCTCTCTCTCTCCCCTCATGAACTCAACCAGCCCTCCTACTCTCACATTCCCCCTAGACACAACAAAGATCTCAGACAAAAGGGAGAGAAATTTCTTTTGTAAAACGCGTATACAGTTTTTTGACGAGAGGTGAATAGCCACCCGTACTGTGCTGTGCCGTGCAAACAGCCCCCCACTAACTAGATGCATGACTACAAGCTAAGGCATTTAGGCAGGGTGGAAAAATTCTGTCGAGGTAATCTAGTGAAAAAAAGGGGAAAAAAGTAAGGGAGAAAAATTAATTGCTTATAAACGAGTGATTTGGAGGAAAAAAGAGATTTGGGTGGGAAGAGAGAGAGAGAGAGAGAGAGAGAGAGAAAGAGAAAGCTAAAGGGAGAAAGACGGAAAGGAGTAAGAAGGACAAGATGCGTCATACGGGTAATGAATAAAAGGAAGAAATAAAGATAGAAAAAAAAGAAAAGCGAAACAAAATAACAAAAAGAAAGAACAAAAAAGCCACATGAAAACGGCATAATAAAAAAGGAAACTCACGACGTAGAGGGAAAAACAGGAAAGCAAAATCAAGAGAAGAGTGAAATAACAAAAATACGAGAGAGAAAAAAAAAAGAAAAAAAGAAAAATGTAAACTGACCAAGAGGGAGGAAGGAGATTAATTTCACTTAATCCTTTTTGACATTAAAACGGAAAGGGAGGAAATGAGATAATATGAACACGAAGAGAACAGGTGGTGAAGGTTGAACAAAGGAAGAGAGAGAGAGAGAGAGAGAGAGAGAGAGAGAGAGAGAGAGAGAGAGAGAGAGAGAGAGAGAGAGAGAGAGAGAGAGAGAGAGAGAGAGAGAGAGAGAGAGAGAGAAGGAAAGAAAGAGTTAGAAAAGGTGAAAACCCCGACATTCTCTTGTTATATTCATCCGGCGCTTGCGTGGTGGTGATGACCCGCGCCAGGAGGTGAGGCCAAAGGTTAAGGCTGTTCCCTCATACCTGTTACCACCACCAACACCACCAACAACAACACCACCAACACCATGAACAAAAGGTCCGTGTTCTGAAAGGCTTTGCTCTCTCACCACGACTATTTTTCAAGGCCACAGAGATGATTAGCGGGTTTTAACGAGTGTTTCTCCAGTTGATAATGTAGGAATCTTGTCACTCCGCCTCTAGAATCCTAAAAACATCCCCCCAAAACTTGTGTAAATCGAAATAAAGCTTTTTGAAATAGTAGAGGTGAAGTATAGAGTTTTTTTGAGAAGATGAGCTAAAGTTTCTCCGTTACCATCACTATTACTACCATAACCTTGACCTTTCTTGCTTTTCCACCTCCACATAACCACACATTACCACGTACTTCACCACCATTACCTTCACAATGAAAACGGAACAAGAACAGTGGTTTGAAACATCACTATTACCACTACTACCATCACCTCTAATCACCACCACTCACTCACCACCACGACTCTCATGACAGCTACTAATACCATCACCAAAACCACTACTGTCATCTCCACCACCACAACTACAAACACCCATTATGAGTCACAAGCACAGCCAATTACTTCACTGTCACCAATTGAGCGTATTAATCAACATGTACGAGAGAGAGAGAGAGAGAGAGAGAGAGAGAGAGAGAGAGAGAGAGAGAGAGAGAGAGAGAGAGAGAGAGAGAGAGAGAGAGAGAGAGAGAGAGAGAGAGAGAGAGAGAGAAACGTGAAATATATGTATATACTCGTACACACATACTCGTATGAATAAAAAAAAAAAAAAGATGTCCCACTTTTTCCACATTTCAAAATCAAACCATTTTTCCGATTTATCTAAAGTCAGATGCATTTTGACAGTTTTATTCATGTGCAAATCCATAACAACAACAACAAGAGCAACATCATCAACAACAACAACAATAATAACAAAAAACAACAATAACAATATAAATAATAATGATAATGATTACAACTATTACTACTACCACCACCATCCCCGTTGATACTAGATACAAAATAACATAAATCCTTCGGTGACTGAACATGAAAAATATAAAAAAACGTAAACTTCACTAAATTTCTTCACGAATATATCATAGAACGTTCAGGTAAATCTTTCAAAAGGTTCGGAGTGAGCGCAGCATCCCTACCTGTCCTCCTCCTCCTCCTCCTCCTACTCCTGCTAGCGATGGTCACTTCAACATTTTTTTCCCTGCCTTAACTCGTTCCGTCCATTCAAAGGCCAATTTACGGAGCTGGCCTGTGACCCGACTTAATTTCACGTGTCCTTGAACCCTCCCTTGCTGTGCCTCTCTCCCCGTGCTGCTGGTGGGACGGGATTTCCTTCACTCAGGCTAAATGAATTCCCGTAGTCCCATGCAGGCTGCCAAAAATAGTGTGGGATAGTTTATGTCTAACCTGCCTTACTCTCTCGCTCTTCAGGTGTTGTGGAAATACCAAAGAAAATGGTAAATAAAAGGGTTAATAAGAAGATTGTTAAGAGATGCGTGGGATTATAAACAGGAAATGAAAAGCACGAAAAAAAAGGCGGAGGAGAAAAAAAGAAAACTTGTACAAATAATAGTTGAGAGTAAAAGAGAAAAGAGTAATAAAGAAGAATTTAAGAGACCAAAACATGAAAACACTTACTTACAAACTATAAAAAAAAGAAAAGCGAATTTGCAGCAAAGGAAGCTTGAACCAAACACATAAAAAGCGAGTAAACAGGAAGATCTCTTAATCTCGTCTTGAGGCACGCCACGTCGCAAAGAGTTATGGCGCTGTAACAGGAACACAAAAAAGCCCCCCCCCCCTCTCTCCCCCTCTCTCTCTCTCTCTCTCTCTCTCTCTCTCTCTCTCTCTCATAATTACAGAACTTTTAGGATAAACAAGTAACGAAGGAGAACACGGAGTCGAGGCCATAAAAAAAGTCCTGTAGATACAATTACGTATATCAAAGTAACTCTCTCTCTCTCTCTCTCTCTCTCTCTCTCTCTCTCTCTCTCTCTCTCTCTGCTGGCCACTACACGAAAAAAAGGACAAGGGATGATAGCGAGGAGGGTAAATGTCGATGCCTCTTAACTTCCACCACCAAAGAACTACCTGGCGAGCACCTCAACCCCGTCTGCGTCTCAGCCTGCCAACTCACCTGTAAAGAAAGAGAAAGAAGGGGTGAGTATATGATCTCTCGCTAAATACACTGGAAAGGTAGAAAACATTACATATTCCTACCCTATGAGATAAAAAACTCACTTAGATATTCCTGCTGTATGAAAAAAAGATAATTGAGGTAACAAACACATTAGACAGGAGTGAAGTAGATCCCGGCGGCTCACTGGTTACTGGCAGGAGGGATGCACCAATGATACTGCAGCATTACTCAGGATGAACGCTAATTGGCCCATTGGTGGAAGTGTCACGGGATCTGATTGGGTGGATGGACGATCATTGTGACGCGCTACCCTCGTGTCGGGACGCATTTTATTCCCCCACACCTGTACTGACACAGGTAATGGCGACAGGTGAAAGTATGCTACGGTATGAACGAGTGAATAACCCCACTCCATAAAGAATAACGGCGAGGAGAAACACAAAACATAACACGCACAAAAAAAACTAAAGATTAAAAGAAAAAACAAAGGAAAAAAAGAGAATGAAAGGTTGAAAAAGTAGAAAGTTATGGTTAAAGTAGTGAAAAAGGTAGAAAATAGTGAAAACAGTAAAAATGGTGAAAAGTAAAAAAGGAAAAAGTGAAAAAGTAGAAATGGTAAAAAGAGGAAAAAGTAGAAAAGTAATAATGATGAAAAAGTAGAATGTTATGGTTAAAAATCAGAGAAAGAATGAAACAATAAGTTATAGTTAATGTCCCGTAATTTTCCTTGCCGTGGATGACTGCATGACAGATTAGGTGTGGGTGATGAGGCATGTCTGGGGGAGAGAGGAGAGGGAGGCAGCAGGGGTGTGTGTGTGTGTGTGTGTGTGTGTGTGTGTGTGTGTGTGTGTGTGTGTGGCTCATTACGTACAGGCAGGTGTGATGGAAGGTGATCAAGGCTGCATAATGGGCATGGGTGGGAGAGAAGGGAAGGGAAGAGGAAATGAGAGGAAAGGAAGCGAAAGGAAATGAATGAGGAGACAAAGTTTGGAAAAGAAAGGAAAGGGGACAAAGAAAATGGAAGAAAAAAGAGGGAAATGAAAAGAGAAAAGAAAAAAAGACAATAAAGGGAAAATAATGGAAATGAGACGTAAAAATAGGACAAAGAGGGAAAGGGAAGGGACAAAGAAAGTAGTAAAAACTGGCAATAAAAAATGACTATGATGAAAATAAGGGAGTAATGAATACCACCACCACCACCACCACCACTACCACTATTACTATTACTATTACTACTACTACTATTACGAATTTTACTGCAATAAGGCATCCACATTTTCACATCGTAAATTAACTTTCCCTACGCAAACGAAGACCCTAAAAAAAAAAAAAAAAAAAAGAGAGAGAGAAAAAAAAGAGAGAGAGAAAAAATCAAACCATTGACTCCATTACCTCTTTCCTTTCCCCGAAAAAAAATAGAGAAAAGAGAGAGAAAAAATATATCTCACAGCAAACAAATTGAAGCGATGGAGAAAAAAAGGGAGAGCGGCAGATGGAAACGAGTGAGAGAGAGAGAGAGAGAGAGAGAGAGAGAGAGAGAGAGAGAGAGAGAGAGAGAGAGAAGCGA
>CM035195.1:4756938-4774270 GCA_020233015.1 Callinectes sapidus | reverse complement strand
CACCGCCCTCCTGCTTATTGGATCCATAAGTGCCGCCCTTCAGTGTGGCGCTCACAGGGTTCCTTCGTTCAGTAAGGTTTAAATGGTTTCCTTTTACTGCCTCTTGCCTCTGTGGCCGCCCGTCCCTCATTCCTACCCTCCCTTTGTGTCTCTCTCTCTCCCGTGTGTGTGTGTGTGTGTGTGTGTGTGTAGTTAATCAGGTCTGCAAGTTACGTCATTAGCTTTGTTGTGTTTTTTTCTCTTTTTTTTTTTGGGGGGGGCTGTGTGACGTCTTTCCCTCCGTCTCTCTCTCTCTCTCTCTCTCTCTCTCTCTGTCTGTCTCTCTGTACTGGCCATATCCAAGTGGCTTTGTTTGGCTGCGTCACTTGGTCCTCTTTATATAGCAGCTCCGTGTCCCGTATAATTGCGCACTGTATCACGTCTCAGTGTTTCACCCTACATTTTCTTTCCCCACACATCACATTCTGCTCTGATACTGTTCATTGTAGACTAAGTGACGCCCTGTGACCTCAATGTAGCGGGATGAGTCTAATGACCTCATTCAGTTAATTAATACATTACATTATAATTGATTACTTGTGCCATCGTGTTGTGGTATGAATTTAAGTTGGACTCTTCTTGGAAACTATACGAGTGTTTTGATTTGTAGTTGTAAATGAGTGTATTTCTCTATTTGGATCAATGGGAATTTTGTAATTTTCTCTTTACTGTAAACATGCACATTTTGGTCAATAAAACTAAGTAGGAGGAACTTATAGTACAGTGTAATATATAAACAACACAGTCTGATGCTTCCATATAATCATTTTGTTCGTGTTCAGACAATGGGGAGTTTTAAAAGAATATTAGACAAGTTTATGAATGAGGATGATAGGTGAAATTAGGCAGCGGTATTCACACAGGGATTGCCACGAATAGGTCTAACGGCCTCTTGTAGCTCCCCTCATTTTCTTGTTCTTATGTCCTTATGTCCTCCACGTGACTATGTACCCGTGTAACTTTGTGCCTTTGTACCTCAAGTTCCTCCCTTCCTGACTTGCTGGGACCTCGTGGTTTAGTCCTTTGTGGCCCCTTAAGTCTGTGTCTCCTGGCTAATGATCCGTTCAGACACACACGCCGCTTCTCTGGGCCATTAAGGGCGTGGCTAACAGGGAGACGGGTGACGAAACACAGGTGGAAGTGTCGTAGGTGAAGAGGGTAGGAAAAAAGAAAGCAGAGAACCAGTGAAGAGTAAGTGGAAGGTCTAATAGTGATAAAAGTAGGAAAACAACAAAAGAGATGCGAGAATCATAAGGTGAGGAAAGAGGAATATGGGAGTGAAAAACAAGTATGTCCTAAGGTAAAAAAGGCAAGAAAAAAAAAAAAAATGATGTAACGTTCAGGAAAAATGAGAACTAGGCAAGGTTAAGTGCTAGTAAAGTTAAAGGAGAGAAAACGAGCCTGGAGGTGGAGGGGAAGCGAAATGGCTGGTGAGGGTAACGAGGAAAAATGAAATTGCTGCTGAGGAAAAGTAAACTGCAGGTAATGTTTACACGGTCAGAGTGAGGGAGAGTGTTTAGCTGGGGAGGAAAGGCGGGAAGTGTCTGGTAATACATATGGAGCTTGTAAAGAAAGGCAAATATCTAAATCACTGGGGAATGATGTGGAACGTGTACATGCGGGGAAAAGAGAATATTAGTGACAAAATGTAAGAGTCTGCCTGGTGAGTCATTATGAGAAAGGGAGTCACGCGTGAGTCATGATGAAAACAAAGAGTCACTGAGTCATAGGAGAGTCAAAGGAGAAAACATGTCATTGAAAATATTCTGTATATGTTGCAATATTAAAAAAAAGTTGATATTTTAACCCCTTTAGTACCGGGTGCATTTTCATTTTTCATTTTGCTTACTATTTGTCGATATCATACAGCTTCAGAAACTTATGTGGGGATTAAAACAGTACAGATTCGCCAGTAATCCTCTGACCTTCATAAACCCTTCCTATTGTCAATAAAATCGTCTAACTACACCTAAAACTCGTAATGAAGGGGTTAAGATCCTACTAAGATAGAAAATAGAGGAAAGAAATATAAAGTAACAACTCCTGATGGAAAAAAACAAAAGGAATTCACAATAAAATAGATAAAAAATGCAAGAAAAGTTGGAAGAAATGAAACAAAAGAAAGAAATGAGAAAAAAATATACAAGAGAGGAAGGATAATAAATTAGGTAATAGACAAAGATAACGTTTCATTTTAGTACAAGGAAGAGACCCAGCTGTCCCGCCAAAGCCCGAGACACACCTGAAGGCTCCTCATCACCACAAGGGGATCAGAGAGGACTGTGGGATTAATCTGATTGTCTCACTTTTTGTCTTTATTCCACAGACGATTAGTGGGAATTACCATTTTTTTCTTTAATGTAATCCTTTTATTGGGGGAAGAGAGAGAGAGAGAGAGAGAGAGAGAGAGAGAGAGAGAGAGAGAGAGAGAGAGAGAGAGAGAGAGAGAGAGAGAGAGAGAGAGAGAGAGTTTATTCTTCTCTTTTCCTTTACATGTCGCTTAGGTAATTATTTTAAACTTTTTATCTCTCACTTTTCTTTTCTCTGTTTTATCAGTATTATTTTTTGTGACTTCTCTACCTTTGTCTAATTTTACGTTGATTTCTGAGACGCTTATTTCAACAACTCCATTACCTTAATCTAATCTATTCATTAACATTATTAGAACAATTAGTTGATTCAATATTCCTCTGATTTAATTTAATCTAACTACTTTTTTTCTGATTCAAACTTTCTTTGGCTATTTTCTCTGATTTATATTATATTTTTCCCCTCTTTTTAATCTTCCCTCACATCTACGTCAACCTGATTTCAGTGTTATATCTCGAAGGGCGCCTCTCTGATAAAGGGAAAGTCAATAAAGGGGAAAAATATATACAATTATATCCGGTTCACTTCCGTCAACAAATATTTGGAGTGATATAACTCAATCATTCGCCGTAATATTGATTCTCTTTTGAAGTCCAAATATTAAGTCGCCCTTTTGGGGGGAGTTTGTACTTACTTTTTTATTAAATATTTTTTATGACATCCTGCTTCGTCATATTATTATTATTATTATCACGAGAACTAGTTTTAATTCCGTGTGAGAACTGTGGATGAATGGAAAACGTGGCATCTCTCTCTCTCTCTCTCTCTCAATTCTAAAACCTAACAAAAAATAACAAAAAACCTCATATTTTCCTGATAATTTTTCTCTCTCCTTCCAGCTGACATCACCTGAGTTTCCATGAAGACAAAGACACATTTTAGGGGTTTTGGAGTTCAGGAAAGGTCAGAGGAGTGAGTAATGCGGCGGTAAGAGAGTGAGAGAGTGAGAGAGTAAGAGAGAGAGGTGAGGACGGTTAGGTGATGGAAGAGAGAGAGAGAGAGGCGTTGGGAAAGAGAGTTAAGAAGATAATGATGATGAGACGAAAGCTATGAAGGAAGGGATAATGAAACAAAAACAAGGAATGAAGGAATGAAAGAAGGAAAGAAAAGGAGGGAGGGAGGAAGGAAGGAAGGAAGGAAGGAAGGAAGGAAGGAAGGAAGTAGGAAGGAAGGAAAGGGGGAAGAATGAAGGCAGATGAAGCATGAAGAAGGGAAAAACGATGAAAAGAAAGAGGGGAAAAAAGGAAGAGGGGTTGGAGAGATATTGACTGGAATGGAAGGATGAAGAGGGAAAGGTAGAAAGGAAAAGAAGACTGAGAGAGAGATGAAGGGAAGAGCGAGAGCGAGAGAGCGAGAGAGAGAGAGAGAGAGAGAGAGAGAGAGAGAGAGAGAGAGTAAAGATACATGGAGAGAGGAAAGGTAAGAGTCATTGACAGAAGAGAGGCAAGACCAGGAAAGGATGTGATGGTTTGGGAGGGAAAGGGAGGGAAAGGGAGGGGAAGGGAGGAGAGGGGAGGAAGAGAAGGGGTTAAGGGGGGGCAAGGGGGGTGGGGGGTTGGGGGGTTAGGGGGGGGCAGGAGAGGTACTAAAACGACCCCCATTAATTGTGTGTCAGAAGGATAATGGGTAGGAATTGGAGAAGTAACGAGGATAAAACTTTTGTTCTCTATAAACATAAATTCTTATATTTCTCTCTCTATCTTTCCTTGTCTGTCTTTCTTTTGTTACTTTACTTCGGAGGAGGATCTCTCTCTCTCTCTCTCTCTCTCTCTCTCTCTCTCTCTCTGTGTGTGTGTGTGTGTGTGTGTGTGTGTGTGTGTGTGTGTGTGCGTGTGTCTTCTACATTTACCCTCGTCACTAAATTGGAGAGAGAGAGAGAGAGAGAGAGAGAGAGAGAGAGAGAGAGAGAGAGAGAGAGAGAGAGAGAGAGAGAGAGAGAGAGAGCAAGGGAGAGGGCAGGAAGGATGAAGGAAGGAGCTGAGTGAGGGAGAGGGAGAGGGAGAGAGAGAGGGAGAGGGAGGAAGAGAGGGAGAGGGAAGGATGTTAGGTTCAGTAAGAATATAAAGATAGATGGATGTGTGGTTGGTTGGATCCTGTACCTCCTCCTCCTCCTCCTCCTCCTCCTCCTCCTCCTCCTCCTCCTCCATCACGTCATCTCTAAAGCGCGTCTAGTCTGGCCATGTTAGAAAGGTTCATAAAATAGTAGTAGTAGTAGTAGTAGTAGTAGTAGTAGTAGTAGTAGTAGGAGTAGTAGTAGTAGTAGTAGTAGTAATAGTAGTAGTAGTAGTAGAAGTGGTAGTAGTAGTAGTAGTTGTAGTAATGGTTTTTCGCCACTCGTCAGACAACATCACATACTTATCAAGCCAGAATCTTCTCCTCCTCCTCCTCCTCCACCTCCTCCTCCTCCTCCTCCTCCACCTCCTCCTCCTCTTCCTCCTCGCCCTCCAGCTACTGTGCTCCTCCGTCTCTCCTCCACCTACGCTACATTATTTTTTTTGGCTACTTACCTCATTCCTTCTCTGTTTTCTTCCATCCTTCGTTCTTTTTTCTTTTCCTTCACTGACTTGTTCTCTTCTTTCTTATCTTCCTTCTTTCCTTCCTTCGTTTTTCTTCTTTCCTTTTTTTGTTTTCTTAATATCTTCTTTTTCGGGTGTTTTTCTTGTCTTCTTCCATCTTTACTTACTTTATTCGTTTATTTTTTCACTTTTTTATTACTAACTTCTCTTTTTCTTCATTTCTTCCTTCCATCTTTCTTTTCTTTTCGTTCACTTCACAATCTTGTAAGGAGTTTAAAATTTGTTCTTCATTTCTGTTCCTTTATGTTCCTCCCTCGCTCTCTCCTCCTCCTCCTCCTCCTCCTCCTCCTCCTCCTCCTCCATATCTCCCCCCCATCTCCCTCTTCCCTCAGTTTGATCCTGGCCCGATATCACGCCAGTCTTTTGATCTGTTACCGTTCATCATAATTAATTAACAATACAACAGGTGAAGTATATTGTTAGCGTGCAAGCCCTCTCTCTCTCTCTCTCTCTCTCTCTCTCTCTCTCTCTCTCTCTCTCTCTCTCTCTCTCTCTCTCTCTCTCTCTCTCTATTGCATTTTCTTCCCTTGTTCCCTTTCGTTAATCAATTAAGAGGAAAAAAGCAAAAGGTATAAAATTTGATTATTGTTTTGAATGATATTAGAAAACAGTGACAGCATGATGGAGAAATACACAAATTGGATTGTGATATATCAAAAAGTAAGACCAATTTAAACATAAAGTATTTTTCGAAAGTCAAGCAGTGAGTCAATTTACAGCACACCCACGTATTACATTGCTTGTTTAACTTGTAATAAGGAGAATAAGGAATTTTAAAGAGTAGCAGAGTAATGAACATTTTTGCAAGTATCATTATTTTTCCACAGGGACATGCAAGGAGTAAGTTTAAAGGCAGCCCACGTGTTACTTCACCTGTGTAATTCCTAAGAGTAATAAGTAATTTAGAAATACACAACATTACAAATAATTTCACACACATAAAAAAACACGGTATTTTTTCTCCAGAGTCAGGCATTGAATGTAGAGGAACCCCATGTATTGCCTTTCCCGTGTTAATGGATTTGAAGCACGACATAATTAGCTGATGGTTCCAAGACACAGCCCAGCACGAGAGGTGAAGGTGGTGCGGTGGGAGTGTATGGCGGTGTGGTGAGGCATGACACGGGGATGTTTGTCTCCATTTGTCTGTCACGTAATTGTGCTCTGGTCATGTGTGGAGAAGGTTGGGTTATGACTGATGGTAATGGTGTTGGTGGTGGTGGTGGTGGTGGTGGTGGTGGTGGTGGTGGTGGTGGCTGTGGTGGTGGTGGAAGACAAAGGAAAATGATGACGATGATGATGACTATTCTGATTACGACATGAGTTCCTGAAACTAAACACGTGACATTTGAGATCCTGCCGTAACCAGAATAGAAAAAAAAACGGAGGATTTCAGTAACTGCATTGATCATTCTTCTCTTCCTTCTCTCCCATTTGTAACTATAAAAACAACAACAATAAAATCATAAAACAAAAAACATGAGAAAAAATTGTGTTATAAGAAAAACTACCATACAGAAATGACTTCTATCATTTTTCTCCTCATTTCTTCCTTATCCTCTAACAATTATTTGCAACTACGTATACCATTCTACTTTTTCTTCTTTTCTTCCCTTTCTTCTGTTATCATTCTTTCTATTTTACTATTTTCTAACCTTTCTTATACACCTGTACTAAACTTAAGCCTTGCATTCACCCCCTAGTACTTTTCCAGTGTTTCTATATTAATCTAACCTCAATTAGTGGTGTATTTCTACTTTTTGTGTACGTGTATAAGTGTTCGCTTGCCAATCCTTTGTCTGCGGCGCTGGTACCAAAAAGACACAGTGATATTGGTGCATCTGAGTGTCACCAGGTATTGTTCGCTCACTTATTCGTCTCCTAGTGTCTGCATTTTCGATTTTCCCGAGATTCATTTCCATTCACGTTCCTATTAGTGTTTCCATTTATAGATGCGTGTGTGTGGGGATGGGGGAAGGAAGGGGACGAGATGGGGAAGGGCTTTTAATCAAATACTTGCACCCTAACAACTTTTTTTTACTTCTTTTTATTGCATTATTTCTTATTAATCACTTTCTTGTTATTTCTAATTTATTGGGGATTATGCTAATGGTTTAATTGACTTTATTACGTTGTGGATTCTTTGTTTGTCCACGTTATTAGTAATTATTTGTGTTATTGGTGTAAATATATTAATTACGTATTTCACAGGTGATTTCATTCTTCCTTTTCCTGGTTAACATCGAGAGAAGGGAAGGAGAGAAGGAAGATAAATGAAGGAAAGAAAGAAAGGTAAGAAGGGAGGACACTGGCAGAAAGAAGGAAGGGAAAAATAAAGTAATAATTAATAATGCAGGAAAGAAACAAAAGAATGAAGGCTGAAGAAAAAGAAAAAAATGTGCGAAAGAATGAAGAAAAAAAATCAATGAGGAAAAAAGAACACACGAAGAAAACAAAACAGACAACATAGGAAAAAAACGTAATGTAAATAGCAAGGAAAGAAGTTAAGAAGAAAAAATCAAGGAAAAAAGAAAGCAAATACGGCTGGATAAAAATATGAAAAAAACAAACAAACAAACAAAAAACAAAAGACATGATGTAACGAGGGAACACTCTCCTCCCTTATATCATTAACACAGACAACCTCAAGCCACTCCTTTGCCTCTCGTGTTATTGACTCGCCTCATTACGCCCCTCCAAAGTACACCATACACCAACGCTTCCTAACTTTCTCCTCGGACAAGTTACGGCCATTATGATGAAGTTATTAGGCGATATTACGGATAAGGTTGCCCGATTAGTATGAAATTTGTAAAGTCAAGAGAGGTAAAGCGATCTCCACTCATGCTATACTTGTGGATACTGTAATGAGACCACGTGTTTATGAGATTATGCTTCTTTTTTACTTTCTTTATTTTTTATGTCCTTCATTCGTTTTCTCGAAGTTAACCGAGAACGCGAACATTGACAACTTGCGTGGAAATACAAAATTGTTCATTGTTCTTTGTGTTTTGCTTCTCAACGTTTACGTTCTTACAAATTCCCACAAAAATCCCAAATTGTATAAAATAACATAAAAAAGGGAAGATAGATAAAGATAGGCACAGGATCTCAGGTACAAACACAAAATAATACGAAAAATAGACCCAAAATATATTCCTAAATGACCTAAGCTTAGGATCCTTGACCTCTACGTAATACCACTGAGCTTGTTCTGCTATAAATCTCTCGTTCCTCATCAGATAAGGGAAAGAAAGGCGCGGCCCACCACCTGCGATACAGGAAGTAATTCTTTACATCTTCCTTCATATTCTTAATACCCCTGTAGTTTCCGTGCATACATCACTTCTTTTACTCCTCCAATTACTTGCTTTATCGTGACATCCGCCTCAATTTATAAGACATGATCCACTGCAGCCAACATTCTAGGAACTCTCGTGATGCAGGTCTGGAGTGCAGGCGAGGGAACTAGGAAGTGCAGCGCAGATATTGACTTGGGCCAGGTGGACAAGACAAGGTAAAGTAATAATAAGAAACCGTTGCTGTGTTCCCAAACTTTTCAGCGTCCTAACTGGACCACGTTTAGTACGGTTTATTGGAAGTTATTAAAGTTTTCAGGATGCTCTCGTGATTGACTTAGCAAAGGCGAGGAAGATGAGGTACGGTAATAATGAAGAAAACTTTTGCTTCACTCTTAAAGTTTGCATGGTCTTAATTGGACTATTGTGACACACTTTTTACTATAGGCTCTTCTGTTTTTCAAGATTTTCATAATAATAGCAAGAGTTTAACGAAGACCCTGGTTCATTGAAAAAATAAAAAGCCATGGTAACACAACTAATCATCTCTATGGTCTTTAACAACAGCCCTTACGAAAAAAGAGATAATTTTAAGAATATAGCTATACAAATGAATAAAGACGAGTAATATTAATACATGAAAATACAACACAGGTATGATAAGACCTGAAATATGTAACAGGAGCGAAACAGTAGATAAATGTATAACGTAATGATGGGAACAGGTGCGCTAGGAATGGAAGGTGAGTGTAGGTAGATATGGTACGACACAGTACAGGTTTAATGAGGTAATGGGAGAGCACAGG
Source organism: Callinectes sapidus (assembly GCA_020233015.1). Taxonomy (NCBI): domain Eukaryota; kingdom Metazoa; phylum Arthropoda; class Malacostraca; order Decapoda; family Portunidae; genus Callinectes; species Callinectes sapidus. The sequence goes on along the minus strand of CM035195.1, from coordinate 4,765,180 downwards.
TGATGCAGGTAAAGCAGGTGTGTTTATGTTAGGAGAGTATGGAAGGAATGAGGAACAGTGATAATTACAGTCATGGTAATTATAGAGCGCAGGTATTGCATGAATTAATGAGAGAGAGAGAGAGAGAGAGAGAGAGAGAGAGAGAGAGAGAGAGAGAGAGAGAGAGAGAGAATAACAGGTGTGGTAATGAGAAAGGGGCAAACGACGCACTGCGGTTGTGGATGACACGCCAACACACACACACACACACACACACACACACACACACAGAGTCAACCAATATTGCTTTCCTTTTTTCCCTTCCCCACCAGCCTTCTCTCTCTCTCTCTCTCTCTCTCACTTCACAACGCTCGTCAGTAAGAAAGAAAGCAGCTCCGTATATCTATTTTCATCAGTTGATTGAGGATTAGCAAATGAAAACAAAGCAGATGAAAGTGAAGGGAAGAAGAAAAATTACAGTCCTAACCAAACTTTTAATTAGCGATGTTCCTCTTCACGATCACTGACAGAGAGATCACGGATTTTACTTTCTCTCTCTCTCTCTCTGATGCAAAGTGAGTGATGAATAGGGCAGTTCTGAGAAACGATTCCCCCTCTCTCCTCTCCTCTCTCTCTCTCTCTCTCTCTCTCTCTCTCTCTCTCTCTCTCTCTTTCTCCTTGTCTCTCACTTTACATCTTCCACTCTCCTGACATTTCCGCTTTTCCTCTTCCTTTTCTTTCTCTCTCTTTCATTCCCTCATTCGCTTCTTCCTCTTCTCATTTCGTCCCTACTTCCTTGCTTCCGTCAGTACCTGTTTCTCTCTCTCTCTCTCTCTCTCTCTCTCTCTCTCTCTCTCTCTCTCTCTCTCTCTCTCTCTCTCTCTCTCTCTCTCTCTCTCTCTCTCTCTCTCTTTCCGTGGTTTTCAACATTTGGCAGCTGAAAGGACATGGGGAAATCCTTCACGATATCCTTCCCCTTTCCGCTAATAGCATAACCTAATGATCCGTGAAGCCCTTTTGGCGGAGACTTAAAACCTAAGAGGATGATGCCTCGCCCTACAAACTCCTGTGGTACGTTCTTAATTGTTTATGTTAGCGTTGCATTTCCCTGTTATTTTTGTTTTTCCAGTCTCTTATTTTGCTGGCGCAGGTTCGTTGTCATTTTTTGGTTCATGAGGTTCTTCTGTTTTCTTTCTTTTTTTCTTTTTCTGAGTGATTTCCTCTTTCAGTATTCTCTTGGAAGCGCCTGTTATCTCCCTCTGCCATATGCATGAGGCGTGCACTGAAAGGAGTAAAATTGTTGTGTTTCCTCCGTATTTTTCACAGCTCACGTCACTCACCTGCCGCGGCCGTGAAGTGAAGGTACAGCGTGAGTGAATGTAACTTTAATGATCGACATTCATGTAAACTCCATTCATCAGGTGGGGTTCAGAATCAGGTAAATTAGGTACAGCTGAATGGTAAATTTGACATCATCTCCCTCCTTTCTTGTCGGACATTATCTTTTTCTCCTCCGTCTTCCTGAAGCTCCAAAAAAATCCTTTCCTTCCTTCCTCTTGAAATCTACGTACATTCGAGAATTACTTCCCTGAACACACACTTTTAAATTTCCCCTCTCGTTTGTGTTGCCGCGTCAGGAGGTGGGTGAGTGAGGCGCCGACCACCACACAGACACAGCAGTCACTCCTCCTCGCCTTCCGCCCACTCCACGCCGCTAATTATGCCTCACATCACGCTGGAGGTGACACGAGTGGGAGAACGCAACCTCGCCGCCCAGACTGACGCTGAATGAACGGACGCAAAATTCAGTGGGGGATAAAATAGTGTCTGAGCCGCCTGGGATGGATTATACAGGTGGGATGGAGCCTGTACACACACACACACACACACACACACACACACACACACAGAGCTAGCCTGCCATCCTACTATACAAACAGGGGTCTACAAAGAGGTTCACCAGGACGCCAGCCTTCCCCCCATCGCGTTCACAAGGGGCACGAGGCAACTCTGGCTGGTGGGTCGCACAGATCGATGTAAAGTTGATGTCTCCTTCGTCAGGCAATTCCTGAAGCGAGGATGCCGCTGCCGCTGCTGCTGCTGCTGCTGCCGCCGATGCCGCTGCCTCCGCACGCGCTGCAGATTGGTTTTATTGGTTACAGTTATTATATTTGACGCAAGTTAATGTATTGATCAATGTTTCGCTCTATTTTGTTTTATTCTTTTTCCGGGAAGAGCGAGAGAGAGTTCTGATTATTTGTAAACAAGCCTGTGTAGTGTGATAAACAGTAATATTTCCGTCGTGTCTTTATTTCCTCTTCGCTCTGTTTCCTTTTCTCTCGTTGGTGAGTTAAGTGTTTGTCTCGTCAAAGTTTGCTCTCAGGCACGGCGGAAAGACAAGCAGTGATTGTGACCTCTGGTTATGATGCCTATGGTAATGATTCAGTGTGGAGGTCAGGGTTAGAGCAGCAGCAGCAGCAGCAGCAATAATGAAAATCGATATGGGTCTACGGAATCACAGTGGCGCATTTTGTTAAATAATCGCTAATGAACCTTGAAATCTCAAATAGGCTGAACGAAAAACAGGAACAAGAACAGGAAAAAGAATAAGTAAAATAACAACAAGAAAATTACTAATGAAAAACAATAATAATAACAACAACGATAATAATAATGATAATAATGACGACGACGACGATGATGATGATGATAATAATAATAATAATAATAATAATAATAATAATAATAATAATAATAATAATAAACAATTTTTCCACTTAACAAAGCTTAACAAATTACAAGAACAAAAAAGAAAGAAAATCATTAAATTCCAGGAAACCATTAGACAAATTTCAGGAAGAACATTACAACTCATTTTAGGAAGGAATCAACAGCCCCATAAAGACGAGAGAAGACAGGCGACCGTGGCAAGACAGAGCGATACTCGGGATGTCCATACTGCTGGCTAGATAATTCCATCCCAAAAGTAATTCATTCTAAGTTCATGGCGGAGACAGGTAAGAGACACGAACAATACACGGAAAGGCGCCCTTTCCCTACTAATTCACTTGGAATAACCCCTTAAGTACATATTTATTCTGCTTAATATCTGCCGTTTATACAGCTTCAGAAACTCATGTGGGGATCAAAACAGTACATACAGTAATCTTCTCACTTCCATAGAGCCTTCTTAATGGCAATAAAATCGTTTAATCACACCTAAAATTTGTGGTAGAAATGTGTCCCAGTACTAAAAGAGTTAACTCAAACTCACTTCAAAGGCAAGTAATGTACACACAATAGAAACGCAACCAAAATTCTCAAAAAGTCACCTGCGTATAAATAAATCGACACAGATGAATGACTCTTTACAGAAATACCTTGAGAACAGGTAAGGTGTGACGAACACTAATAGACACACTAGTCTTTAGAAATACAAGTATTTATCGAGTCTGTGTAAATCCAATGCAAGTATCTATCGAGTGTAAATCAAGTACATGAGACGAAGATACACGAGACAGACGGACAGACATACCTTTGTTCCCACCCACCCGGAGTCCTTTTAAAACTCACCTGTGGAAAGCCGGAAAGGCGTTACACCACCCGAGTCAGGCAGCGGAAAGGTCAAGACTCCCCTCCTACCCTTACCTTCCCACACCTCAACCTCCCTTACCCTCCACCACCACCACCACCACCATCACCAGCGCCGCCGCCACCACCACCACGAACGCCATTGCCAAACTTCTAGCAAGGTCACGGCAAACTTTCCAAAACACAACACCATTTCTCGTCTCGCAGCTCTTCCCTCAGTTGTGAACAGGTCCGGCGAAGCAACACGCATGACCTGGCTTCATATCGCGCCGTGCTACCTCCCTCCCTCACCCGTCATCCCGCTGGTGCATGAACTAAGGTAACTTTTGTGTGTGTGAGTGAAGTGTTCGCCTCTGCGTCAGTAGCATCGATAAATCAGTAACTGGTACCGATACTTTTAGAAACTCAATGATTGCATAAGCTTCAGAGAGAGAGAGAGAGAGAGAGAGAGAGAGAGAGAGAGAGAGAGAGAGAGAGAGAGAGAGAGAGAGAGAGTAGTGGACAGAAAGGCGCCATCTGGACGGGCTGCGTGAGGGATGGCGGGCTCAGTACAAAATCTCTGTTGTAATAGTTTGCCGGGCATCATGGGACATAATGACGCTCGTGACGAGACTACGAGGCAAGACAAAACCCTCCACCCTCTCTTCCTCCTCCTCCTCCTCCTCTTCCCCCCTCCTCTACTCCTCTCCCTCTGGATTTATCCCTCTTTCCACCCTCCCCTCCCTCCTCTCTCTCTTCTCCCTCCCTTCTCGCCTGGCCTCTTCTTTTGTCTAGCTCTGCCTTCTCCGCCTCTTTTTCTCTTCCTTATGTGTGTGTGTCGCTTCTTTATTATTCCATTTTCTTTGTTTTCTTTGTGTTTCAGCTTTCATATCTTAACACTTTTGCACCGAATTTGTTTAGGTTTACAGTCTTGAGAATTTTGTCGAAAAAGACTGAAGGTTATTACACAGTATGATATGGAGTATAAAGATCTAAATGCCAAACTCATTACATTATCTAGGCAAAGGTGACTTGAGTTAACCTGACCTGGCCAACTTGCATCTTGGTGGAGTGAGACATAAAAAAAGTTAAATTACGTTAGAATTTGCCACGTAGGAATACAAAGGAACGGGAAAAAAAGGGGAAAATTACTCGTAAAAGTCTCCCTAAAGTAGTTCCTCGAATGCATACTTAACAAGGTAAATACGTGTTGTGCTTACTTCACAGGTGAGGTGCGGTAAGCGAGAGGCCGGCTTTAAATCGCTGCTCTAATGCCTTATACTGCTGACCCCGCGCCTCTAATGATGATGGCGATGATAACTGCGATGATTGTAGTAGAGGTGGCGATGGTGGTGGTGGTGACAGTGGGAAAGCTGATGTAATAATGGGTTCAAGCTGGAGAAATTGACCTACAAACAGGAAAAAAACAAGCTAAGAGAGAAAGGAAAAAAGCAAGCTAAGAGGGAAAGAAACAATCTAAAAGAACAAGCTAAGGAAAAAAAAAAAAAAAACAGATTAAGAGAGAAAAAAATGAAGCAAAAAGAGGACAAACAAATTAAGAGAGAAAAAAACAAGCTATGAATACAAAAAAGAAGAAAAAAACAAGTTACGGCAGAAAAAAGCTAAAAAAAGAAAAAAAAAAAAAAGCAAGCTAAGAGAGGGCAAGAAAAACGACTTGCTTCACAGACTTCTCCAAACAAAATTGTGTGATAGAACATCTCTGCTTTTCGTGACCTCCTCCTCCCCCTCTCTTGAGACAGCCACTTACTTCTCTCTCGGCCTTGAGTGCCTCTCGGCGCCGTTGCAACTCTGAGCGAGCCCGTGAGTGTCGCATGAAGGTTCCCAGAACGCCTGCCATCTTGCTTCTGTCGCTCTGCTGATGCTTACGATGATTTCTGTGAGTTGTTGTCAGGTTAACGGGTTCACTAAATCAGAGTTGCTCACGCCACTTCAAGCCACAAAGCCACCAAATGAGAAAGTGTGGTGATGCATTACTTCTTAACTTCATCAGTCTCTTACGGTGACGTGTGACGGAGAGTGATGCGGCGTGGAATGGAAAGTGTTGTTTGTTGTACGACGTTTAGAATTCACGGGATGTTTTACTCGCGGCAAAACCTTATCTTGTCTATGCTTCCTTTTCTTTTTTTCTTTAGCTGGCAAAGTTCTCCGTTTTCCAGTGACGACAGAGAATGCGTTCCAGCACTTGTTCTAATTCATTGTCGTGCTACACAGTGTCTCCTTCGTTTTTGCTTTGTTTTTCATAGCCAGTTAATTGATCCTTCACTTGGGCATGTTTTTGTCATCACTTCAGATTCTTTTTGTCTTTCCAGTTTGTTGTCTTAGATATTTCTTGTCCTTTGCTTTCTTATTTTTTGTAATTTTTTGCTTGTATAGTTTTGTCTGTGTCTATTTGTCTTAAGAGTCTGTCTGTACGTCCGAATGCATATATCTCTATACTTCCATCCTCTCTCTCTCTCTCTCTCTCTCTCTCTCTCCAGGGAGTCACTGAGTGGCCAAGGCAGTTACTTAAAGCAGTGTGTGCACCATTACCGTGTGCGTGCCCTGCCAGGTGTGACTGTGTGTGTACCAAACATCAATAACAACACGCACACACAGGCACGCACGCACGCATGCACATGTAACACACACCCTTGTACTAGAAGTGTTGTACTCGTCACCGTCGTCACAGCGTCACGTCCTGGTACAGAGGCACTTGGTTATTGCTATGAGCTAATGATAACAACAGTGTGTTTCGATCCTGTCAAGTGAACGGAGGAGAGAAAACATGAATTTAATTCCCTCGCCTGTGTCCTTCACTTACGATTTATTTATTTCCCTGCAAACTTCAAACATCCAGTAATGTACATATTATATTTTTGTCAGCATGAAATTATTTATATTTTCTACCTGTAATCAATTATATTTTTCATATGTATTTTGCATAAGGTACTTTTAATTTACTTAAAATATTTTTACCTGCCGGATTTTGTTTAACTACTTATCCATTATATATGGTCTAGTGTTTCCGTAATTTGCAACGCATATGAAACTGCATTCAATTTGCAAGGAAACGGTGTTTATTTTTTCCAGTGCAAATAAACTCTAATTGTGAACATTATGGCAATATCGCCAACGCGCAACTCTCTCTCTCTCTCTCTCTCTCTCTCTCTCTCTCTCTCTCTCTCTCTCTCTCTGACACACACACATAGGTCAAGCCATGTACTATATTTCAGTACATGATTTAATTAACAAAAACTGCGGTAAAAAATCACAATTAACTGACATGACCTAAAAGGTTTCCACGGCCTGACACTCACACAGACACAACTGGCACACTTGCATGCAGATGAACAGGAAAAATAATACACACACACACATACATATCCACGTACATACATACTCGTATTGAACCTACATACATAAACCGTACATATATACATAAATACATACACATACACACATGAATCCTTATATATACATACATGAATAAACAAAAATACGGTATACTGACAGACGAACATACATACTAAATGCAATACATACACACATACATTTATACATATACAGATTGAATGGTGGCAAACAAACGTAAAAAAAGGGACATACGAAACTAAAAAGACAAACAAACGAAGGGAAATATGTATAAATATAAAAAAAGTGACATTATCCTAAAAAAACTCAAATCAACACATTTAGCAGGTCTTAAATATTTACACGAGTCCTACAAACGCTTCACTCCTTCATTACAAAGCAAACACGTGAAAAACCAATCAAAACACACCTTTACAACAAAACAAAACATCAACCTTTCCAATAATCTAACTTTCGTCAATGTCCAATAGAAAGAAGTACAAAATAAGACACATAAAGTCGACACACAACAAGCCAACAGGTGCGTCAAGGAAAAATTACGACGAAAAAGTAAAGATCAAAGGGTGAAAAAAAAGGACTTGCAAACACAGGACACGAAAAAGTGCAAGTGATTCGTATCGTGAAGGTAAATAAACGAAAAAGCAAAACAAACACGCCATATGTAACAATAAAGGAGAGAGCGAGAGCGAGAGCGAGAGAGAGAGAGAGAGAGAGAGAGAGAGAGAGAGAGAGAGACCTAACCCCCTCTCCCCCCCCCCCACACACAGACGAGGAAGGGACAAGAGGGGAAAAGGGAGTAGAGGACAAAATAACCACATAAAATACACAAATTTCAACAGGAATCAAAGGATTTTTCCAGCTCTGAATTTTTAGCTCTGCCGGACACTATGAAGAGGATTGGAAGGAGGAGAGGGAAGAGGAGAGGAGAGGAGAGGCGGAGGGAAAAAGAGAAGGAAAACAGGTGGGGAAGAGGAGGAGAGGAAAGAGGAAAGAGGAAAGAGGAGAGAATGATATAGTGACAGGAGGAAAAATCTTGGTGTTTGTTTGCTTTTATCATTCAAGCACGCACGCGCGCGCACACACACACACACACACACACACACACACACACATACACACACACACACACGTATACATGGCCACTTTTAAAATACTCATGTATACATACACACACACACAACCATATTCAGCCAACACCCACCCCACCCACACCCACACCCACACATTCAAACCATAAAGGGAAATGATGCTGACAGGAGAGAGAGAGAGAGAGAGAGAGAGAGAGAGAGAGAGAGAGAGAGAGAGAGAGAGAGAGAGAGAG
>CM035195.1:4713189-4725149 GCA_020233015.1 Callinectes sapidus | reverse complement strand
CTCTCTCTCTCTCTCTCTCTCTCTCTCTCTCTCTCTCTCTCTCTCTCTGAAGTAATACACGCCTGGCATTTACATTGGGGAATATTTGTTTGTGACATTTAAAGCGACTTCAATGAAAGATGAGATGCACGAGATAACGATGAGATAAGGCCGTGTTTATAACCACACACACACACACACACACACACACACACACACACACACACACACACACACACACATGGTCGTGTCCAAAGAAAATAACTCTTGCCCTAATATATTTTTCTATCATTATTTTCACGTACATGCTTACCTCGCCTTCTTACTGAATAATGACACCATATAATCACGCGGAGCACACACACACACACACACACACACACACACACACACACACACACACACACTTACGTTCATTACCCGCACGAAAGTACACACACAGGCAATTAAGCATACACACATACACACGCACACACATGAAAGAACACATGAATACTTCAAAATTATCATATATGTATTGTTCTTACACACACAAACACACACACACACCTAAACACTATCAGTAACACACATTCCTCTCAGTATCTTTCGTAAAACATACCAACTGAAGCATACGAGTAGACTTGCCATAAAACACTTACACCAACACACAGGTAAACATGGACACACCTTCACTTCAATGTATTAAAACTAACACTAATTTAAAAACACACGTAACCTAACCTAACCTAATTTCACCTGACACAATACATTAACACAGACATGACGCTCACCACTGTAACCTCTCCATCCCTGTCACTGAGGTCAGGATGAGAATGAGGTCAAGTCAATAATAAACCTTTGTATCTCGCTTCACTAAAAAAGAAAACTAGGGGTCGTTAACCCTTCCACTGCTATGGTTCTTTGTTAGCATTGAGAGCAGTGGGGGAAAAGAATGTTTGCGTTGACATATTGAGGAGTGGGAACGTGTACATTTGCCCTTTGAACGCTGCACCTGTTGTGATGTCTGTAGTAAGAGTGATAAATAAATGTGAAATGTTTTAGGTAAGGAATAACAAATATGTCTGTCAGTAAAGAATGGAAAGACTATTTAAGAGATGAGAGAAAAAAGGTCAAGTAGTGAAAAGTGGAGTGAACCAAGTTGTTAGTAAGTTAGCAGGAAAAACAGATAAATTATTAAGTTATACAAGTAAGTTAAGTTAGTACCCAGGTTGTTATTAAGTTAAATTGGTAAACAGGTTTTTAGTAAGTTAGTATGAATAGTAAATACATGTCTGAAATGCTTGAAGTAAGGAGTAACAAAAGACGTATATCAGTAAAGGGTGGAAAGACTATTTAAGTAGCAAAAAATAAATAAATAAAAAGTCTTCAGTGTTCTGAGTACGGAAAAAAGTCCCGCAGTGAAGAGTGGAATGGAGTCAGTAATCAGGTTGTTAGTGTCGAGTTAATAGGGACCCTTGAGAATCTTTTTTATGATAATGGGTACAAGCGAGTATATTTTATATAAGGACTATTATTCAAGAGATTGCTGTAAAAAATATAATAAGTACACGGGATGAGGGGGGAAAAACCTTCCATCATTAACACAAAAGTAAAAAAAAAGAAAAAGAAAAAAAAAACATATCATATTGAATGGAATACACTCAGTAATCACATTGTTAGTGTTGAGTCAATACATAACTTTGAACAACAAGATTTATTTTTTGATGCAATGGATATACGAGTGATTGATATGTGGACTGTTACATGTAGGACTATCTTACTTTATTACATGTTCTAGCACTTTTTATTTATCATTTATACAACATTGGCTTTTTACGGCAATTTATGAGTTAAAGGAGACCACCTGATGAACACCTGCTGTCTGAAAACACACCCTTTTGGGAGCCGTTACCCCAAGTGGACGCCCGATTTCCCCTTAGACCGTGGCCAGGATTCGAACCAAAGCACTTAGGGTCCACTGTACCACGGCGGCTCCCTTACTTTAACACATGTAGAACCATCTTTATTAATTTATTACACTTGTTTACACATGAATTACTGAATTACACTCCTACATTTCCCTGACCTTAGGCGCAACAAGTAAGAAGGCCAATTAAGTCAAGGAATGTAGCAATAATGACCGGGTTTCGTGAAGGAGTCCCATGAGGTTAATGAGGGACAGGTGTAGCGTGTGGCGTGTGGCGTGTCTCAGATTATCCCAGGTGTTGCGTCATACAGGTGATGATGGGAGTGATAAAGCAGGTAATGATGAGGGTCAATGTCTCAAAGTTGTGTGGGGAATCTTGTGTTTTCTCCGTGCTTTTTTCTTTGATGTGAGAAGGTAACCCGGCCAAGGGGAGGAAAAAATAGGTGGATAAAAAGGACCCACTGAGATACCGGGCGCTAAAAAGTTTTATAGATGATTGAAGTTGTCTTTCTGTTTTTCTTTCCATTTCTTTCCTATTTTCTTATCTTCAGGTAGTGATGGTTATGGAGATAATGAGAGGTATATGAAAATCTGCTGTTTCTTATACCTTGTCTTTTTGTTTTCTTTATCCACTAGTCTGTCTGTCTATCTGCTTCTTGGTATGTGCATCTGTTTATCTTCGTACTGGTTTTAGCAATAGTAGTAGTAGTAGTAGTAGTAGTAGTAGTAGTAGTAGTAGTAGTAGTAGTAGTAGTAGTAGTAGTAGTAGTAGTAGTAATAATAGTAGTAGTAGTAGTAGTAAAAACAATAATGTAAAGTTGTAATACCTGATAGTTGTAATAAATAAAAAAAAACCAGCAATAACAATCGAAATAAAGATATAATACCATCACAAAAAGAGGAAATGCATCCCACCATGATTAGTGAGCAGAAATTACCATGAAAAATGGCTCCAGAATAATTACACTTGTCATAATTGCTTCCGATAAAAAGAGGGAGAGAGAGAGAGAGAGAGAGAGAGAGAGAGGAGAGAGAGGAGAGAGAGAGAGAGAGAGAGAGAGAGAGAGAGAGAGAGAGAGAGAGAGAGAGAGAGGTTCATAAAACACAATATTTATCAATTTTCTAACCCATTATAATTGTTTGTTTATTCTCTCACTGCCATATTGGGAGTAACGTACACCACATGAGCTTTTTCGATGTGTTATTGTAGTTATTCTTGATTCTAGTGTGGGTTTTTGTGCTAAGTTTAATATAGAAATTGTGTTTTTTTCCTTATTTGCTTATTTGCATCTTTACGAGTGGTCTTTTTATTGATTGACTAGCTTGGGTCTCTGTGCCAGTAATAGATGATTTTCTATTTCAATCATTACATGTTCTCTTCCTTTCTCAATCATTTTTTTTTTTCGATGCGTTCATAATCAATGTTTCTCCTTCCATTTCACAATCAATATCTTACTCTTTCATATACAATCAGTCATGTTCCCTTCCATTAACTATCCTTTCCCATCTTTCCTTTACAATTTCCTACCAACAATCAACCAAGGAAATCTCTAATCAAATTATTCTACTCTACTTTTTGAGGTAATCCATTTACTAACAATCATATATGAGTTTCCCATCCGCCGGACGCAACGTGACCTTCCTCCTTGGCAGTCATAGGGACACTGAATAACCCAAGCACGCGAGTTCTCTCAAGAAGTTACAAGGGTTGGATCATTATAGATGGTTTATCTTCGGCAGTAAAAATGTTAACCACTAGAAACATGTGAGGGGGAAAAAGTAATATAAGCTGACCTTCACAAATGACCTTTCACGTAGCCTTCGCAATGTTGCCAACGCCACGATAAATATTACGATGGATTAAGATGAATGATGTGGATGTCTGCTTTTTTTTCCTGTGTGGAGAAGGAGGAGGAGGAGGAGGAGAAAGAGGAGGAGGAGGAGGAGGAGGAGGAGGAGGAGGAGGAGGAGGAGGTATGAAGAGATAAATCATTATTTTGACACTCTTCTTACGACGAAACGAATGTGTGTGCCAAGTTTGTTGATCATGCAGGTAAGAATTTCGTTATTATTATTATTATTATTATTATTATTATTATTATCATCATCATCATCCTCATCATCATCATTATTACCATTACTATCACTACCACCACCATTACTAACACCAATCCCGCGTGTGGAAATGTCATGCTAGCAACAGTGTTTATTTCAAAAGACACAATTACGTTACATCTACTCATTTATTCCTTCTCCCTTTCCTTTCACCACGTAACCCGTCTCGTTGGTGTAATGGCTCGCGTGCTCGTGCCAGAAGAGGGAGGGTACAAGGGCTGGCATTCCTGGATGGACTCAAAGTAAGTCTATATCTTTTGTCTCCTTTACTCTAGCCTTTGTACGTGTAACAGAGAAGAGGTACTTTTTTCATGTAACAAGAGAATCCAGTCAAGGGTAAAATAAAGCTGGTTAAGAAAAAGACCCACTGAGGTGCTGATCCTTAAAAAGTTTTACACAATATTGACGTGTTATTTTCCTTCTTTTTTAATCATATTTTCCTTTTCATTTACTTTATAATATAAAGTAAATGAACTGGTCATACTTTTAACTCCTCTCACGTAAAGAATATATTATATTCTTTACGTGAGAGGAGTTAAAAGTATGACCAGTATTCAGAAACGCTTTGCTGTCTCATTAGTAAGGATCTTATAAATGTTACTCCTGTTCATGGTACAGATATCGTGTCACTATAACCAGAACCATAAGAAAAACCCTTTAAAACCCACGCAGCCTCAAATAGAGCCTTCTGAATGTAACGGTATAGAGGAGAAATGTTTCAGAGTATTGGTTCTTTGTAAGTAACCTGCCAATACCAAGATTTCCTAACCCAGCCGGATGTATTCTCTCTCTCTCTCTCTCTCTCTCTCTCTCTCTCTCTCTCTCTCTCTCTCTCTCAACGGGTAACCAGAAGCAATTTTCTCAATGCTGCTCATTACATCGATTACTGTGTTAAGGGAGGCGAGGTGAGGGAGAGAGAGAGGGGAGAGAGAGAGGGAGGGAGGAGGAAAAGGCGCACCCTTCATGTTACTGGGGACAATGCAAATCAAGGGCCACAGGGGACTACGATGTGGCCCTTAAGGGTACAGAGGGAAGGGCTTACCTGCGTGACTCACCTGGGATTCATAACAAGTAACGCTAATTGGTGGTGGTGGTGGTGGTGGTGGTGGTGGTGGTGGTGGTGCTGCTACTACTACTACTACTACTACTACTACTACTACTACTACTACTACTGTTGCTCCTTGCCAGAAACCACTTACAATAAAAAAGAAGCAAATTTATCTACACATGTACTAATTAACACCTCCATAGCCCCCAAAAACCTAACCTAACGTAACCCAAGAAGAAAAAATCATTAAAACACTGAACGTCACGAAATACATAACTGGCCTTAAGAATATAAACAAAGAAAAAAAATATATATACATACGCTAAATAACAGGAAATAAACGTCATTCTTTACCTGTACAGTCCATCAAGGTCCCGCCACACTACGTACCTGGAAAAGAAACATCAAGGTAATTAACAAGCAGGTGGATCTCACAGGTAGGTGAGTTATGAGGGGAATACATTGTGTGAGTTAGTGATAATGATGAAGTTAATGATGAGGGAGGAACGCGTCATAACTTGAGGAGGAACAGGAAGAAGAGGAGGAGGAGGAAGAAGAAAAAGGAGAAGAAGAGGAGGAGGAGGAGGAGAGCAAGGAGGGGGAAGAAAAAAAAAGAGAAGAAAGATAATGATGACCTGTAAAAAGAAGAAAAAGCTAAAAAGTTAAAGGAAAATAAAAACAATAAAATCACAGTAAGTAGCAAAGATGAGAACAATAAAAAAAAGAATCACGACAAAAAAGCAATATAGATATAAAAACACTCATAAAAACAAGGGAACTGGCAAATTAGAGAGCTTTTTATGATCTTATGTTACCCTTGGCTACATTCCACATTTCTTACATAATTCAACCCCTTCAGTACAATGACGCATTTTCATATTCAATCTGGTTACTATTGGTCGATTTTATACACCTTCAGAAATCTATGTAGGAACTAAAAATTATCTCATCATATCTATAATTCCTGGTGAAAATGCGTCCCAGTACTGAAAGGGTTAAGAATAGCATTGTCGCAGTATAAAGACAAGGAGAGGGAGACAAGAAGGTGCAGAAAGTAAGATTCGTTGTGGCTTATAAGACAGAAAGGAGAAAAAAGTAACAACGAAGCATTTTTTTCTCCTACTGAATATCGTGTTTTCCTAGACAGGTGAAAGGTTGCACCCCCTTATTTCCCCCATAGTCTGTCTTAATTAGGGAGAACAAAGGTGTGTGTGTGTGTGTGTGTGTGTGTGTGTGTGTGTGTGTGTGTGTGTGTGTGTGTGTAAACAGTAACTACCATCACCACCACTACCACCACCACCACCACTGCTACTACAACGAAAACTACTATTACAACACTTTTCATAGAGCACAAAATCTTTTCCCAGCTGGCAGGTTACGGCTCAAAGAAATGAACTTTTCACAAAATCTGATCAAATATTGAGCTTTGCAACTCAGCATGTAATTGGATCGTTGAGAGAGAGAGAGAGAGAGAGAGAGAGAGAGAGAGAGAGAGAGAGAGAGAGAGAGAGAGAGAGAGAGAGAGAGCTTTAATTCAATTTTCCCTATTTTCCCTCCGGGCATAGAGAGTGAAGGAGTGAAGATGAATGACAGCCACATTGAAGAAGTGAAGGAAAGAAGGAGGGAAAGAAAGAAGGTAAATGAAAAAAAAAATGAAAGAGGAAAGATAAAAGAGAAAGAAGAATTGGAAAGAGGGAAGAGTGGACACATTTTCACCACAAGACACACGCAATTAAGTGAAAAGGAAAAAAACAAAGAAAAAAAAAGAAAACCAGAGACAAACGTGTGTGTGTGTGTGTGTGTGTGTGTGTGTGTGTGTGTGTGTGTGTGTGTGTGTGTGTGTGTGTGTGTGTGTATCTGTTTGTTTGTCGTCCCCTACCACCCCCCAGCCCCCCTCCCTCTCCATCTCTGTCACCAAAACTCATATGAAAACCAATACAACTCCAACCTACTTCTCCTCCTCTCCACCCACAACTAGCCGCTCCAAAAGGACTACAGATACGGCCAAGATAGAGGAGGAGGAGGAGGAGGAGGAGGGGAGGAGGAGGAGGAGGAGGAGGAGGAGGAGGAGCTGGTAAGAAATTGAGCAAGCCAGGATAAAAATGAGAAAGAGAATAGGAAGGAAGCGAAGAGTAAAGAGAAAAATTGAGGGAAAAAAGAGGAAATAAAGTGGAGAGGAAAAGTGGGAAGGAGTGACGATGATGGAGGAAGAGAATTTGAGGAGAAAAGGTAAAAGAAATACAAGAAGGGAGAGAGAGAGAGAGAGAGAGAGAGAGAGAGAGAGAGAGAGAGAGAGAGAGAGAGAGAGAGAGAGAGAGAGAGAGAGAAAGATGGGAGGGAAGAGGATATAAAATATTTTCAACCCCATAGTCATAACTCTCTCTCTCTCTCTCTCAACAAACTTTCCATCTTATCGTTATTTTGTAAACATTAACAAACATATGAGAGCAAAAGAGCGAAAGACACTACATATATAAAGACTGCTTTCTAAACTACAAGAACTACAAAATAAAAATGCTTTAATTACTTCTTTTGTGGTTGAGTTGTAAATACGTAAATAAATAGGCGACATGTGGTAAATGACACTCAAGGCGTATGAACTGAAAGAAAAAAAGGAGAAAAGGGGAGAGAAGTAGAAATAGGCAAAGTAACAAAGAAAACTGTGGGGAGAAAGAAGGGGGAACTAACGCTAAGATTCATGAATGGTGAGGTAGTGTCTTAGCACCGCATTAAGGAAGGCTCTGCTCTCTTACCACCACTATTTTCAAAGACCACAGAGAAGAGTAGCGAGATTTTCAAGTGTCTCTCCAGTTGATGATGTAATAATAACCTTGTCACTTTGCCTTTAGCACCGTAAAAGCACTTAAAAAACTCGCGTAAATTTAAATAAAGCCTTTTGAAATAGTGGAGGTGAAGGACAGAAGTGTTTCATAATACGACCTCACGAGCTTTTGCCTTCCTAGATGTTCAGAATACATAGTTTACATTTACTATTTCACCATTCATCATACGTAATTATATATTCCCACTCTTGTACTACTTTTTTGTACTATAGTTTAATTCACTTTGAAAAACCTCAGCATTACCAGAAGTTAATTAGACAAGGCATCAAAACACCAGGTACACAATTAGGTAAGGTGACTGCTGTTCCCTCAGGTGTTCCATTGTTCCAGTGAAGGGAGGTTAACTAACATGTGTACCCCCTCTCTCTCTCTCTCTCTCTCTCTCCTTAATTATTGATTCTGATTCTGTCTCATCATAGAAGATCTAAATAACATTCCTTGTGAGAGAGAGAGAGAGAGAGAGAGAGAGAGAGAGAGAGAGAGAGAGAGAGAGAGAGAGAGAGAGAGAGAGAGAGAGAGAGAGAGAGAGAGAGAGCGCAATATACAAGATAAAGCTTTTGTCATCCTATCTTTACACTGTTCACTTCTGTGTGTGTGTGTGTGTGTGTGTGTGTGTGTGTGTATGTGTGTGTGTGTGTGTGTGTGTGTGTGTGTGTGTGTGTGTGTGTGTGTGTGTGTGTGTGACTCAGACAATTAGCAGCTATACACACATTTCACTCACAATTACGACATGCAACAGTGACAAAGATCTTGTGTGTCCAGAGACGATAACTTTATAATCCACTCCGTCCATTTAATATTTCACCTTTATTAAATGGCTGATATTTAGTACTAAGAAGTGGAGGTGGAGGAGGAGGAGGAGGTGGAGGAAGAGGAAGAGGAAGAGGAGGAGGAGGAGGAGGAGGAGGAGGAGGAAAAAGAGGGAAAGAAGTGTTCCGGGAAGGTATCAGGTATGAGAGAGAGAGAGAGAGAGAGAGAGAGAGAGAGAGAGAGAGAGAGAGAGAGAGAGAGAGAGAGAGAGAGAGAGAGAGAGAGAGAGATGTAGGATCGCCGTTCCACAATAAATTTCGATCCTTGACGCTAAAAATCCCGGGGGAACATGACTTATGGATCGGCCAGACTCGTTTTGCCGTCTTGTGGTGGTGGTGGTGGTGGTGGTGGTGTTAGTTTCGTGGTTTATGGAAGTATCTATATCAACTTTTTTGTCTTCACCTTCTCAGACAACAGAGAGCCAAGAGAAAAACAGAATAAGTTGGCATGGAAACTGTCACTTAATAACCACCGTGAATAACAACACCAACAGCAACAACAGTAACAGCAACATCATAAACAAGCAAAGCACACACGCAGTCACAATTCGTAGAACATAAAAAAAAAGAAAAGAAAAGAAAATGGACAGGTATTCTGAAAAGAGTCATTTCTTTCCTCTCCATTCCTTTGAATAGTCCCTGAAGGAAGTGACAAGTTTTCAAGGTATTCTCGAGTTTACAATGACAGTTTAATATTTCACAACAGATAATTAAAACAAACAAAACAAAACAAAATAAGAAAATAAAACACCCCAAAAAAGAAAGGAAAAGAAAAAAGAAAAACAAAACAAAACAGAACAACAATGAAAACTCGACTTATTTTTGAGGTCTCGAAAGAATAAATGTTTCAAAATATTGGCTAAATTTGGAGGTGGTGTGGGTGTGTGTGGTGGTGAGGTGTGGTGTACAGTGGTGCATATTGTGAGGTGGGGGGAGGGGACGTGTTCATGATGGTGATGCAAATAGCTGGGTGTGCTGTCATGCCATCACATTCCCGTCACACACACACACACACACACACACACACACACTACATTCCTTCAGTCATCGCTTATCATCATTACATTGCCATTAATTCCAGTGCATTTCTTTGTCCAAGCGTTAACATATAAACTTTACTAACAGATGGTACGTATAAACTACTTTAATTATCATGAACCAGCTATTACCCGTCATCCCTAATCTCAAGAATAATTAACGGCAACGTATTAATTATTCAGCGTACGTGAGAGTAACATGATAACTCTTGATACTTCATTCCCGGCAAAATAAGACCCGTAACCTAGCGCGCCCATTTTCCTTCACGGTGCACGAGAGAAAACTAGACTTTAATGGTACACTGCACTAAACTGTCCCACCTCCACCAAGGCTACACGAAGGAGCGTTAACACCTTCACACGATCAATAACACAGTACCCACAGCGGCAACACAACAGCACATGCTCGAATACAAACAGTTAACGTGTGTAGTGTGTCTTACCCGCATATTTGAAGCTACAATGGCGGCTTTCATGGTGGTGGCTTAGTGGTCCCCTCAAGGCAAGGCAGGGACTAAAAGGCGAAGTGGCAAGTAGTCCTGGTTGTGGTGACTGTTGTAGAAATTGTGGTTGTTGCTGCACTAATGGTTGTAGTTGTTCTAGTAGTGGTAGTAGTAGTAGTAGTAGTTGTTGTAGTAGTAAAAGTGATGGACGGGAGTGTTTTGTACGTTGAAGTGACTAATGAAAAACTACCTTTCTCTCTTCTTTTTTTTATGTTGCTTTATTTTTTTTGATTGATTTACTTATTTTTTTGATATCTGCTCACTTACACACTTCCAGTCTCGCGGCACTAAGGAGGCGCATCACTACAACTGCCTGACTACAATTTGATTTTCATCTGGAATAAACATAAAAAAATGAGCTTCAGTTGTTCATTTTCCTTCCTTTGTAAACATTTCCATGATAAAAGGTCTGTCGCAGCTTTTTTTTTAGTAATGTTCTTCTTTTATCAAACCAAAGTCAGTTCCAAAAAATCAACCTATTCAGTACTGGGACACATTTTTATCAGAGGTTTTGGGTGTGGTCAGACGATTTTATTACCATTACAAAGGGTCTATGGAGGTCAGAAGATTAATGGCCTGAGTCTGTACTATTTTAATCCCTACATGAGTTTCTGATGTTGTATAAAACTGTCAAATAATAAGCAGAATGATAAAAAACCACGTCCCAGTATTGAAAAGATTGAAACAGGACACGAGATCCACATATAAAAAGTTACTAGACTTCTCACCACCACTTCAATACACATAATAGGAAGCAGAATGATTAAAAAAAAAAAAAAAAAAAAAAAAAAAAAAAAAAAAAAAAAAAAAAAAAAAAAAAAAAAAAAAAAAAAAAAAACACGTGCCAGTATTGAAGAGGCTGAAACAAAACACGATATCCCCCAAATAAAAATGTGACACGATTTATCACCACCAATTCAACACCCATAAGGGCACCAAGAAATACACACACACCATACTAAACTTCCCACCACCGTATAAAACTGCAGTACCACAGAGGACCGCCATTCCATTTTCCATTCGCAAATTACCCATTACCGCCACACGCAAACACACACACACACACACACACACACACCATTCCCCATTCCCACTAATTAATTACACACGTCTCACTTTCACCCACACCTTCCTACTAACTCCCCAACAAACTACCCTTCACTCCCTCCCCTTCCACCCCTTGTTAGGACTCTCCAGACACATCCTATGACCATCCTCCTCCTCCTCCTCTTCTTCCTCCCCCTCCTCCTCCTCCTCCTCCTCCTCCTCGTCTATCCAATAAAAAGTGGAGTCGTATTCTGGTGCCATCATTAGCATCCATAAGTGAGACTCTTGGGCGCAGTAAGGAGGAAGACTGTTACCGACACGCAAGAGAGAGAGAGAGAGAGAGAGAGAGAGAGAGAGAGAGAGAGAGAGAGAGAGAGAGAGAGAGAGAGAGAGAAGGGGAACGGTTATGATATTAGCGCATGATATGAAGATAATTTTGATGAATCGTTAGTGAGATAATAGCAAGAATGGGAGGAGGAGGAGGAGGAGGAGGAGGAGGAGGAGGAGGAGGAGGAAGGAGAAAGACGGGAAGGAGGAGGAATAGGAAGAGGATACAGAAATATAGCATAAGCAGAACGCCAAAACTGTATATATAAAAAAAAATACCACAATTTTTAACCCTTCTTTAGTAATAACTCTCTCTCTCTCTCTCTCTCTCTCTCTCTCTCTC